>PVJH01024314.1:0-33281 GCA_004026705.1 Nesogale talazaci | reverse complement strand
CTGTCAAACGAGTCACTAACCATCTAACTTGAAGGCCGAGTGCTAGTATGACTTGGCTGACGGGGGATTTGTATTCCGCTTCCCATTCTACTTCAGGCACTGCTCTTGTTGCCAGACACGCCTTCTCAGCGTGGTCAAGAGCTTGGGGCTCGTTCTGGACAGGCGTTCCTGTGCACGTCTGCATTAGCTGTCAGCTCTTGCTAACGATTTCAGCTGATGTTGTCCCTGTTGGAGGGGCTTGGGAAGTTGAGTGAGAGAAAGTCTCATCTCATTCATCCACGTCGAGGAAAGCCCCTTCAAAGGCCTGCCATCAGTTACAGTCTGTGGAGATGTGGGAGCAGCTTTCTGACTCCTCTGGAGCAGTGGACTCGGCGTTTCCAGTGCACCAGCCATTGATTGTAACCATCGTGGGGCATTTATTTGATGCGTAGGGTTCTCCTAAGTGTTTATGTACAGGATCTTACTAAGTTCTTCCAGAAGCCCTACAGGACCAGACAGCTCCTCTATTCAAACTGGTGGGAAGAGTTTGTCTCAGTGGTGGAGCCAGCATGGGAGCCCAGGTTCCCGCCACGCACTCGAAGGCCCATGTTCCTGACTCTGGATCACAGTGCAGCCATTATTAAGTTTATTAGTTTTTAATATGGAACCAGCTCGAACTGTGGTCACCCTGTATTTGGATGACAGACTGATGGGGTTAATGTTTCTGTTGTCTTGCCCTCCGATCACTGGGTGACGTGCGAATGTCATTTTTGTTGTGCTAAGACGGACAGTAGCCGTGCTTGATTGCCTGTCTACCTACAGTGAGCCCTGGACCGTGGACACATTATGAGGAACGTCGTCACCAAGGTGGATTGCTTTTCCTTTTGCAATAGAAGCTCCCTTCCCGCTCAGTCCTGGTAACAGCTCTGCAGTTTGCAGATTCCCTTTTGTGTGTTAAAGAAGGGTCATGCTCTTCGGCACCGACGGCAGGACTCCTGATTTCACCACGCGCACAGTGTGGGACTTGGAGCTTGTTACTGAACGGGGAGTCTCAGTTTTCCCATCAGTGTCTCTTTCTGGGAGTCAGCAGTTGGGAAGGCCGTGACTAGTGGGCTTCAGCTGATGTTTCCGTGGAGCCTGCAGCCGTCTGGAGGACAGCACTGGCCGTCGGTGGTGGGCCCACAGTTGAGCTAGCGCGTCCTCACAGCAGACAGCGGCTTTCCCCAGCCACAGCCTAGGAGAACATTAAGAAAGAGCCTCGCCTCTCACGACCTTCCCTCAGAAGCCACACCGTTATTTCTGTGGCCTTCTCTTAGTGACACAAGGTGGGATGTGCTTGGGTGGGGGTGGAGGAGAGCGTGGTGGTCTAGATGAAATGGGTGGCTCGAGGCCGAGGATCATGTTGGAGACGGGCTGGCTGCTGTCTTTCTGTGCAGTGCATGTGATCCTGAGGGTGACATGAGGGCAAAATGCCTGTAAAAGTGATTGTGATTGTGAAGTGATTGTGACCACCACAATCACCTCAATCGCACCAGGGAGAGATGAGCCTCCGTCTGTCTCTGGGAGGGCAGGGAAGGAGCGGGAAGAGACCGCCTGGTGCACGGAGAGCATCGGAAGCCTGGGGTCAGGCCCCCAGTGCAGTGAGCCTCAGGCAGGCCATCAGGAGAAGGGGGGCGGTGGCTAAGGAAGTGCCACAGTGGGCAGAACCTAGATCACACGTGGCGCTACTGAGGTCACAATGTGGCCAGCCCTGCGCATGAGAGGCTTTCTAAGAACCAGTTTTCCTGGAGTGCATGTATTCTGTGAAGAGGGGTGTTTGTGTACCAGGCATCTCCCCATCATCACCAGGCCAACGGTGTTTTATTTCATTTCTGCTGGACGGAAACACCTGCATCTTCTGGTTTAGGCAGAACTTTGCTACTGACTCCTTTGCCTGTTAGCGGTGCCCTTCCAGGAGGGGATTGGGCTGTTCTTTTTAGTTTTTTAATTTTGACAACAGTGTGTGTATTTAGTAGGCTCCAAGTTGCCCTCAAGTCTCTCTGTAGATTTTCTGTTCCTCGGCACGTTGTTTCCTTTTACTCATGACTGTAAGCTCAAGTGTATTGTATTTTGTGTCCCTCACAGGTTTACGTCGTTTGGATTGATTTTATTTCAGAGAACACAGCGAAATTAGGCGTGTGTTTAGCGGCTTGCTGGAACCTGATTCACCAACTCCTCTAAAAACTCATTTCTGCCCTTTTCTTTTTCTGCCAGTTGCCCTTGCTCAGAATTTGTGAACCTTGATATTATCTTTCCCATTGTAAAATCTCGTCGATACTTCCCTCCCCAGACATCCTGGACCTTTCCAAAACCATATGCAGACGTTTGCGTGTTCCCTGTGTTTTTTGACAAGTTGAAATGTTGAGGCTGTCATGACAGGGCTACAAGCCTGCACTGCGGGGGACACCTAGCTCCTGCCCGCCTTCTTGCCTCCTCTCAGCGCCACCGCCGCAGATCTTGGAAGAAGAAGGGGCGCGATACAAAAACATACCAGGAATGAAATCAGATATGCAAGGGGGCTCACGAAGTTTGTGGAAAGTGGAATGAAAAGATTTGCCCACAAACTTTTTGAAGCGCTCGTCCGACTTCCCCCCCATATTTGGACATCTGGGTCTTGTGTGAATTCTTCCAATCCTCTATGGCACAAGGTAATTCAAATTTCCTCTCAGAATCCTTCGGATCCATTTTCATTTCCTTAGGAGAGATTCCTTGGAGTGATTTTTTTTTTTTTTCATCAAAAGAAGACATACGGCTGAGCCCTGGTGGCCTAGTGGTTGTGTGCGGGACTGCAGCCCACAGGGCTGACAGTTCAAATCCAGCAGCAGCTCTTCAGGAGCAAGGCTAGGCTTCCTACTCCCACCAGGGCAGTGAGGCCATAAAAAAAGAAGAAGAAGAAATACTTGGGCTGAGCCCCGGTGGCGTAGTGGTTGAGTGCGGGGCTGCAGCCCACTGGCTTGGTGGTTCAAATCCGGCAGCAGCTCTCCAGGAGCAAGGCTGGGTCTCCCACTCCCACCAGAGGGCAGTGATACCCCCCAAAAAACAAAACAAACCAAAACAAAAGAAGAGATACTTTTCCAAGACTTTTGGTACATGTTGCTCAGGGGCAGTCCCCTGAAGGAGGTGTATCCGTTTGCTATTCGATCAGTGTGGATTTGTTTCCCTGGAATGGGAGAAAGACCGGGCTTCCTGCGCCCTTCAACAGTCAGTCTCAGAGAGCCGCAGGGGTGCTCTGAGTTGGCATGGACTCAATGGCAGTGAGAGAACGGGAGAAAATCCAGGCAAGTGGTAGCACAGGGCCCTATTAGACCTGATCTGCGCCTGTCGGTTTCCAGCCTGTCCTCGAGGTCCCTTGCCATACCTCTGCCCTTTTTTTTTTTTTTTTGGAATGCTGATGTGCATAATAATCTTACCAAATTTTCTCATTCTGGCCTGCCCAAACCACACCCACCCATGTGGTGGCTGGGTGGGGAAGCAGAATTAGGGATGGGACAGTCATGCGGTCAGGAAGCAGATAAAGCGAAGAATTGGCTTAATTCATCAGCTTGTGTTTGGCAGCATGAGACAAAGTGGGTGCAGGCCATCGCCCACACCAAGTTTCCCAGGGTCGTAGACAAACCAGTGCTCGGGCGCTTCCGTGTGCCCGGGCCTCTGGCTGGGGCATGCGTTGGCGCACTCTGAAGAATGTGGCCGGTGGCATTCCGCAGACACATACCAGGCACCCTTGGCCTCCCTGGTAACCCCCGCTGCTCAGCTCCCAGTCACGCTGTGCAATCCACGTGGCCACAGCCTGGAAAAGGCACCCTGGGGGTGGGGGAGACAGGAGTATTGCTGTCAGCTCAGGGTGAGACGGGGGGAGGGGGGGTGCACAGACATCCTTCTGAGAGGACCTTGAGAAAAGGAGGGCCAGCGTGCAGCCCCGAGAGCCCCACTAAAGGGGCTTCTCCCGGGAAACGGGGAGCCAAGGAGGGGCACACATGGTGGCTGGGTTTGCTGTGGTTCATCAAGGTGTGCCCTATGATTTTGAAACCAAGGAGAAGGCATGGCTTTTCCCCTTTTAGTTTACAGGGCTCATCCACTTTGATCTCCCCTCCTGTTCTTGTTTGGGCGGCTTAGGGCCACCCCAGATAACTCTGCCCGTAGCTAGGTGATCCATCCCCCATTTGATGCCGCAGTGGTGCTCCAAAACAAACCCCGGAGCGCTGCAGGCCAGTGCTGCCAGCCTGCCCCAGGCTTCATACCTGTGCTGTTCCCTGCCGTGTCTGAACTGCTTACTTCATCAGGGAGGCCTTTGAGAAGTTTGTATTCGATCTCTTCAGCCCATACCCTAATTCACGGTCCGCCAGCAGACCCAGTTCACTTAAAACCAAATCTCTGACTAGTGCATCCCATACCCTAATTCACGGTCCGCCAGCAGACCCAGTTCACTTAAAACCAAATCTCTGACTAGTGCATCCCATACCCTAATTCACGGTCCGCCAGCAGACCCAGTTCACTTAAAGCCAAATCTCCAACTACGGGCATGAACACACTATCAAACATGTGAAACACACATGGCAGAAAACAGAATAGATGATTGGGACCTGGAAATAAGAAACTTATGTGCATCAAAAGATTCCACTGAAAGAGTAAAAAGAGGACCCACAGACTGGGAACTAGTTTTGGGGAGTGATATATGGGACAAGGGACTGATTTCTAAAATCTGTAGAAAATTCAACACCTCCACAAGTAAGCAGTTCAACATGGACTGAGGACAGTGTCAGTCACAGACACACAGGAAGAAATGCTCCAAATTGCTAGCCATTTGAGAGATGCAAGTCAACACAAATCACCGTCTGAGCTTAAAATCGATCTTACCAGAAACATATCATCTTACCTTAAAACCCAGGGCAAAGTTAATTTAAAAGACCAACAGAAAGCCACAAGTGCTGGAGAGGGTGTAGAGAGACTGGAACTCCCCAGATGCTGCCGCTGGGACTGGAAACCATTAGGACCACCGTGATTACCAGCAACCATGACGCTTGGTATATATCCTATAGAGGGAGAACAGAGCAGGATGCGCAGTATGCACTCCCGGTTCCTCCCGGTGCCATCACTATAGCAAGCTGCGGGAAACACATGCATTCTCTCAACAAACCTTTGGAAGCTTGGACGATTAACACTTTGGCACATCCACACAATGAAATGCTAAGTATCACTAAAGAGGAATGCCACGGTGAGGCAAATGGAGGGCATCCTGCCGAGTGAAGGCAGTGATCACAGAAGTTCAAATACTGTGTAAGATCCCTGATATACCTATAAGTACAGATATAGCAAGGAAGATGTTCATGCCAAAGGAAATAGACTTTGATGGTTACCAGAAGTAGGAGGGACGGGGAAGCAAGCAGTAGATTAGAGGGTAGACATGTGTTAATTGGATGAAAGGGCAGGTAATATTACAAAAGGGAGATTGTGAAAAAGTGAAGGAGGTGAATAGGGCAAGCCATTGGGAGGTTCGAGGAATTGTTTTAGGTTGTCGAATGCAAAAAACGACCAGATGACTGATGCCTAATTAGTCCCCACCTAAATGACAGTAAGAAGCTAAGATCCATAGATAAATAGACAAGCTTGAATCCCAGCCACCATGAGGTCTGGCCCGACTTCCTTCTTGGACCTCAGTGCTCGTTCACCTGGCCTTTCCCTTGGGTAGACCTTGCGATGGCTCGCTCTGCTGGAATATGCCCAGTCGCAGGTCTTCTGGTGCCCTAGCTCACATGGCACCAGCCTGCAAACAACCTTCCCTGACAACTCAGTGCGGAGTATCCACGCGAACCGGCCTCATCCTGCCAGCTCTGAGATTCTTCCTCCCACAGGCCACCTGAAATCACCTGGCTCCGCGAGCCAAGTAGAATGCCTCTCTTCCAGCCTAGTGGCCACATGATTCTTCACGTGACCTCAGAATGCCCAGCAGAGACTGACCGCCAAGTTTCCAATATCAGGTTTTAGTTCTGGTCATGTGAGAAAGAAGCATGTTGCATGCCTAAAGCTAGTTGCAGTCTAGACCAGGGGTCGGAGACAGAAGAGCCAGTCCTGTCTTTCACAGCAATTATAAAAAGATTCAAGAGCCATAAATATGGCCATAAATATTTCACAACCAAATGCAATCACCATTATCTGAATAATATCCTTTAAAAAATTTTTCAATTTGATTTCAGAGACACACGTACATACCAAAAGAGCTGTATACGCTCTGAGTCACAGTTTGCCAATCCTTAGTCTAGACCTTTAAACTGAAATGCCTGTGTGTACACATGCATGCGCATGCGCGCACACACACCTCAGTATGACATCGCTGTTCATCTAAAATAGCAACCTGCATCCCAGCAACGTTTTCACAGCTCCTAGCATGTTAAACTCAGCATCAGACTTTACATTGAGGGGAATGCTGTACAACAAATGACCTGGCTTAACTGACGGATAGACTGCAAGGGAAAAAGGAGAGTCTATTAAGCGACACGAGTAAGTGATAGGCCATTGGGATGTGTAGAGCTTCTTAAGATCTGAATTCAAACCAACTAACAGAGGCACAGGGGAACATGTAACGAGCCCGTGGTGAAATTCGAACTCTGACTAGGCATGAGTGATGTTAAAAAGTTATTGTTACTGTTTTCTAGGTGGGAGAGCCATCATGTGTTAAAGTCGCACTTCCATTGGGTTAGGGGAGATAGCATCTGACAAGAGGGTGCTGGGAAAATAACAAAGGAGGGAGGAGATAATTAACAAGAAAGTATCAATCTTTTTTTGGGGGGCGGGACATCACTGCCCTCTGGTGGTGGGAGGAGGAGGCCCAGCCTTGCTGCTGGATTTGAACCTCCAACCCAGTGGACCGCAGTCCCGCGCACAACCACGACACCACCGGGGCTCAGCCCCCTTTCGATCTTTTAAAAGTCTCTTAGAGAACGTTTATGGATGAAGCGAAGGATTGTCAGGTATTTTCTTCAGAGTGGCCTTGTTTGGGGGAGAGAGGATATAGATACAATGATTAGCTATGAAGTGATGCTTGATGAGGCTTGATGGTGGTGTGTGTGGGTGGTGGTGGTGGTTCTTTCTATTTTTCTCTCTACTTTGGGGATATAATTTGAAGTCTCCACAATATACTTGTAAATTAGGAGACTTTCCCATCCCACATCAGACCTTGCATTTTTCCGTGCGGGCTGCAGTCTGCCAGGACTTACTGGCTATTGCAGTCTGCAGATGGAGAAGCCCTCCCTCCCTCCACACTCCACCCGCTGGCATCACCGCCTCCATCCTGCTACCATTTGAGCTTTGCAACCCCTGGAGTGCTACTACCTTATGGATAGAAAGATTGCTCACAGGATTTACATGGTTACAACTTTGGGGAGCATGTAAAAATACACGTTGTATTAAGCGTATAATTTTGTGGGAGGCTTGGTGTGAATTGGCACTTAGGTGAAGTTTAAATAGACTTGCATTGTTCTATTAATGGGGCACCCCAGGGTGGAACCAGTGAGTGTGTGTACCCTTAATCTGATGGCGAGGGAGGGGAGGCAGGACCAAGAAGCGGAAACGGGAAAGCTTTACTCTGTTGACCATCTCTACTCCACTCCCTGCCCGCTCCCGGGTCCCTTGAGCCTTCAGCTGCTCTGTAAGTCAGGTGATGACTGAGGCTGTGTCCAATCCTGTACACAGTTACGTTTATGACACAGGGTAGTGTGATAGGTGGAATTGTGTTAAAAAATACTAAAGTGAAAAAAGCTTTATAAAAGGAAGAAAAAAAGGCAGAGCTGTTGTTTCTCAAAGTATCTTCCCTCCTTGTCTCTACATTTCTGAAGGAAGTGTTTTCACCTCTCTAACCCTTCCCTGAAGAATTCTGTACTGTTCAATCTACCCCGTGTCAACACAACAAGTTTGGCATCCAGGAAGGACTAAAATGTTTCTTCAAAAATGTTCTTTGGAAAAAAAAATGTTCTTTGAGGGCTGAACCCCGGTGGCATAGTGGTTGTGTGCGGGACTGCAATCCACAGGGTTGGTGGTTCAAATCCAGCAGCAGTTCTCCAGGAGCAAGGCTGGGCCTTCCACTCCCACCAGAGGGCAGTGGTGCCCAAACAAAACAAACAAACAAAAATGTTCTCTGAATTTGTAGAACAGAGTGCTGCAGAAGGTATAAGATCAGGGCTGTAGGGTGGCGGAGGTAGGTATCCCAAGGGAATTCTTATAGGACAGCCCTTGTTATCCTGATAAATGAGCAGATGCATTGTCACAATGAAGAAAAATTCCTCAGCACAGCTCCTGGCCTTTTTCTCACCAAGACACTTTTCAGTTTAAAAAAAAAACTACTTTGGGTCTCCTACTTACACCAGAGGGCAGTGATGCCCCCCCCACCTCCAAAACAAAAACAAATAGACTACTTAACAATAAGTCCCTTAACTGCTTGGAGAAAATCTACCAAGGCTACCCCTTGAAAGACCACCCCAAACTTTGACCATAACCTTCTTAGCTGCCTGACATCTCAGCCTTGGGTTGAACTGGCCCAGCAGAGCTGAAGACTCCCTATGGGAGACAATTGTTTTACTGAGAGAACTGTCTGCAGCCATCCGCTGATTGCAAAGACATGTTTAAGTCTGTTTTGTTGGTGTATGTGTGAACTCTGCACAATAGCCCTAGGAACCTAGGAACCCTAGAAGCCATAACTTTTTGGCTTATCCTCATATGTGTTATATCCCATAAAACCACGGACAAATCTGATGTCCAAGACTTCTATAAAATGTGTTATAAAGCACAGATGTCATCTTCAGGATTAAGGTACACCAAACCTAAGCCATAGTATTTCTAGTCGTCTCCCATGCAAAAGCAGGACAATGAATGAGGAAGCCTGAAGAACAAGGGATGCCTTTGGATGATGGTGTTGGGGAATAATGTCGACTATACCTGAACCGGCAGAAGAATGAACAGATCCATCCAGGGAGAAGTACAGCCAGACTGCTGCTTGGAAGCAAGGATGGCGAGACCTGGTCCCACGTGCTTTGGGCATGTTATCAGGAGGCGCTGGGCCCTGGAGAAGCACTTGTGCTGGGTACGTGGAGGGTCCGTGAACAAGTGAGACCCTTGAGGAGAGGGGTTGACAGAGCAGCTGCCACAGTGGATTCAACCAGAACAGTTGTGAGGATGGTACAGTACGGGGCTGTGTCTTGTCTGGGTTTCCACGAAGTTGGATCCAACCGGATAGCGCCCAGCATCAACATACCCATTGAGAGAGTAGGGGTTTCTGGGTTCTGTGAGTGAGAACACATCTGTATGCATTCGGTTTTGAGCCTGTCACTTTTGAGGCATAAAAGGAACAGGTTAGGCAAAGAAAGCACACATGGGGAAAGATTGATGCTACCTGGTGATCACCAGGGTACGTAGGGAAAGAAGTTAAAGGAGACAAGAACTTCCCCCGGGAACAAACAGACTCTTCTCCTGGAGCAGGAGTGGGCAACCTTTTATCTGCTAAGACTTTGACTAGTTATAAGTTCATTCTTGGGCCATACAGAATGACCCCTTAAAAAGTGGTCTGCAGGCTGAGCCCTGGTGGCGTAAGTGATTGAGTGCAGGACTGCAGCCTGCGGGCTTGGTGGTTCAAATCCAACGGCGGCTCTCAGGAGCCGCACTGGGTAGCACCCACGACCACCAGAGGGCAGTGATGCCCACAAAAACAAACAAAAAAAGTAGTCTGCACTGTTCGGTCAAACATTTCATTTATTCACCCCGCATGTGATGGCTGGAACTGCTGGTCTCTGGTGAGGCTTGGGAGGGTGGAAAAAAGCCAGGAATGTTGCACTGAGGAATTTGTTTGTGTCATGACAGTGGACCTGCTCATTCTTGGATACTAGTAAAGGCTCTCTTAGGAGGATTTTGTTGGGACGCTTTACCCTTTCCACCCTACAGCCCCAACCCTTCCCTTTCTCTGTGTTCCTCAAGCTCAATTTAAAAGGAACATGATTTTAGTGCCTTGAGGCTATCAAAACTGCCATTTTGATGTGAGGTAAGGGAAGATCACAGAAATCGCCAGGGAAGGGTTAGAGAGCTGGAGGAAAACACTTGCTTTGGTTGTGTGTAGACCTGGATGGAGGACAAGTAGAGAGAGATAGTGGATGGACCGGGGTGGAGGCGAGGTCGAGATCACGTGCAGACCTGGGTGGAGGATAGGTAGAGGTCTTGTACGGGACTAGACGCAGGATATGCAGAGAAGGAGTAGCTTTATGGTCTGACATTTTTGTTGCTGTGATTTTATAGTAATACTTTTGACTCAAACTAGAGTAGATACATTATAGAGGACAAGAGCCTGATTTGTTGTTTGTTAGAGACTCTAACTTTTTAAATTTCTGAACACATCAATCAATCATCTGGAAAGCCCATCTGAAGCCCTTGCCTGTCTTTGGTCAGGCTGACTGGTCCCGGGGCTCTGGTGGAGTGATGGGTAAGCCGTTGGCTGCCAGCTGGAAAGTCAGCAGTTGACCCCACCAACCGCTCTCTGGGGGAAGATGTGGCAGGCCAGATCAGTCAAGATGACAGCTTTGGAAACTCCAGCACCACTGGGTGGGAATGCTATGGCCTATGAGCCACTATGGCAGCCAGCTGGTTTGGTTTATTGAGGTATAATGTACATACAGTAAAATGTACATATAATGTACATTCTTGTTTCATTGAACGGTTGATTTTTGTATTGTGGAAAAGTTATATAGACCAAATATTCACCAACACATCACCTTCCACATTTTTATTTTATTTACTTTTTTATGGGCATCACTGCCCTGGTGGGAGTAGGAGGCCCAGCCTTGCTCCTGGAGAGCTGCTGCTGGATTTGAACTGTCAACCCTGTGGGCCATAGTCCCGCATTCAACCACTTATGCCACCAGGGCTCAGCCCCTCAGCCCCAACATTTTTAATTAGATGACATTGATAACATTTTTATAGTCCCATCATTATTGCTGTCCTTTTCCACAATAGTCTGCTGCCATTAGTTCAAGACACAGAACAGTTCCGTCACCCCCCCAAATTCTCTTTTTAGCAACTTTTCTCCCTAAACCCAATGATGGCAACCACCGATGTTTTCCATTCCTGTAGCTTTATCTTTCCTGGAGTGTCATTTAAATATAATCATAGAGTCTATACCTTTCGAGGCTGAATTCTTTACTTTAGTACAATGCACTGAGAATCAGTCACTGCCCGCCCCCCCGCCCCCCCTCCACCCCCCGTCCCCGTGCTGTTGCATGTTATCAAAAGTTCTTGTGCGCTATCCATAGTCTCTCTTTCTCTCTCCAAGTATAATTCCATCACGCAGGTGTGCCATGCTTTGTTAATCCTTTCTCCTGCCAAAGGACAGTCTTCAGGTTTTTGTCTCTCCAGCCAAAAGCTGCTGCTTTTTACTGCTACCTTTATTCTTTGGTTGTGACTTTCTTTTTACTCCTGTAAGATTATTGAGACTATATATAGACTTGTTTCAAAATTCTTATATGGGAGGAGCTTTATTAGATGTGAGTTATTTGTAGATTTAAAACTTTATTTGTTGCTTGTCTTGCTATTATGTATCAGGACTGATTTTCAAAATTGCTTTGCAAATAACTTTAAAGCACTTAGAATACTTATAGACTTAGTAAACTGTTGTCCTTCCTCTGTAATCGCTTCTCAACAAACAGTTGTTTATGATTTAAGTCTCTACAACTCTGCATTTCCTACAGAGAAGAGCGGGGCTGTGGGATATGTAAAAGTGTTTCTAGCCCCAGAGTTACAGGTCCCAGTGTCCTGGGTGATTAATGAACTCTTTCTGGTCCTTACTGACTTACCCTGTGAAATGGCAATCACAATCTGAATCGCTGAAGGGAACCAGTCATATCATAACTCGAAAGTTTGGGCACTACAAAGGTAACCTGTTATGAAGACTGTGACTGCAGACTGTGACTGTGTCTGTTTATTTTATTTCAGAGCAGGTCTGGATAATTTGTTCCTTCTTCTGTTTTCAGAGTTAACACATCCTCTTGGCTGTATCAAAAGTGTACTAAAAATATTCACCACATGGCGGCACTCCTTTAGAAAAGGAAATTTGGGCTGAGCCCCGGTGGCGTAGTGGTTGTGCGCGGGACTGCGGCCCACTGGGACGGAGGTTCAATTCCAGCAGTGGGGCTGGGCCTCCTACTCCCACCACCGGAGAGCAGTGATGCCCAACAACAACAACAACAAAAAGTTAAAAAAAAAAAAAAAAGAAAAGGAAATTTAAAAATGATTGGTTCTCAATGAGTGTTCGATATGAAATTGATTTAGAGGCAATTCTGTATACCCATGCTTTGAATTTGGGGAAATAAGTAGAGAGCTAGGAGCTTGCCACTTCACTGGCTCAGTATATTACAAGTTGTCAGAATATAGGGCTATTTGTTCTTTCTTTAAACTTTGTGTGTGTGTGTGTGTGTGTGTGTGTGTGTCATCACTGCCGTGGTGTATCTCTTCTTTCTTTGGTATCATCATACCCCAACTGATGCGATATATTTTAAAATATCACAGCTATCTTTATATATAAGTTTGTGTGTGTAAAAATAAAAGAGTACATATGTGAAGATAACATTGTAGATATTTTTCCTTTAAAAATGCTTTTTCAAGATGTTGCCTGGTAATTGCTGTAAAAAAAAATATCAAACTCACTGCCATGAAGTTAGTCCGACTCATAGCGACCCAGGCTAGACGTCATTCCTTAGGAGATTAAGAAAGCTCCAGCTTCCTCCCGAGAAGCTGCCTGGTGGCTTCGAGCTGCTGACCCATAGCTGCTGTGCCACCAGGGCTGCCGGTTAGTTCCTGTAGAAAGAACAGCCTAAGTGTTTTAGTTGTGCTTCTTTGTGTGGACAAAGCATTCCCGCCTCCTAGCTTTGGAACGGACACTGCCAAGCAGCTTTTTGTGCGTTGCTGTGACTGGCTGGATTTAGGCCATTCTCACGAAAACTTTAGCGTGATTGGCCCTCTACATCTTTGAACGGGGGTCGAGATCGTGTTCAAATATCATAATTTCTCCCGAGGATTTGCATTCCAACCTGTGTTCACTAGTGTACAAGTCTTAGAAACCCAGAGGGGCAGTTCTACAAGTCCACATGCGGTGAGGCACTCGCTAGTCTTATAGGACGTTCAAAGGTGGCCTGCTTTTACAAACGCACCATTAGCTCAAGAGCAATTCAAATCCTGGACGTGGTTTTTCCGACAGTGCTGTGGGGGAGGGGACGTTTCATGCTTGAGAGGAAAGAGAGATTGCCCTTTGGCTCACTGGCTGATCGATCAGGAGAGAAGAACAGAAATGCTTTCCTTGGTGGGGAAGATGCTGGAAGAGGGTACTTACCCTAGGCGTATGAAGAGAGATCGCCCCGAGTAACGACGGAGACTCCCCGCCCCCCAGATCTAAGAGGGGTGAAAAGCATGGGAAGGGGCACAGATAAGTTCTGGGAAGAGAGCATGAGCAAGAACACGAGACAAAGAGAAGGCAAGGTACACGTGGGGCTTAGATGGTGATGTAGTTGTTGGTGCTTTCCTAGGGGGTTGGCAGTTCGTTGAAGGATTTTGAGTGGGATGGGGCGACATGATTAAAGAGCTTTAGAGAAAGTGAGCATTCCTTTCAGACACAGGTCTGAGGGAGGGTGAGTCTGATGATAGGGCGGATGAGCTAGGCTGAAAAACCCACCTGGTAACAACTCGTAAGACAGGATACTTAAAATAGACAGGCAGGCATTAAGCCGAACTTGCAAGAAAGGAGGGACAACTGTAGGCCCCAAATGTAAACAACAAATCCTAAAGAAGGGCAAGTTAAAATTGCAGTTTTCTTGGAATTTTGCTTGTTGATTTTATTCACCGCAGGGCCTTCTTCCCTGGCTCCACCCCAAATATTTTATCGAGGCCTGATTGTGGTGTGTGGTGGGTCATGGGCTGGGCCGGTGGCAGCAGGATAAGCAGTTTGAAACCACTAGCTGCTCCTGAGATGTAGAAAGGTCAGGCTTTCTTGCCCCTCCCCCCCCCACTCCCCACGATGAATTGCAGACTTAGAAACCTGCAGGGGCAGGTCTGGTCGGACGTGTACAGGTGATGGGAGTCAGAATTGATTCGATGGCAGGGAAGTGTCTTTGGCCGCTACCCCAGATGTTTGATTGAGGTATACAATTGACATATACGAAACTATAAAACATTTGAAATGTATAATTTGTTAAATTGTGACACCCACACACATGAAAACCCATCACCACATTTAAGATAATGAACATCTCCGTAAGTCTCAGAAGTTTCCTTATTATGTTTATGTACACGAAATTGCATCATTTTCCCCCAGATGGATAAACAAGTCTTTTTTTTGGGGGGGGCGGGGGGCCATCATTGCTCTCTGGTGGTGGGAGTAGGAGGGCCAGCCCCACTGCTGGAATTGAACCTCCATCCCAGTGGGCCGCAGTCCCGCGCACAACCACTACGCCATTGGGGCTCAGCCCTCAAACAAGTCTTCTATACTGACTATAAAATTTCATCCTCACAAAATTTTGTGTAAGTATTTTGTGTCATTATTAGCTTCTATAACATTGGTCCAGGTAAAGATCAATTGTGATACACTGAAAAAGAAAAAAAAAAGCAGTTTTCATACGTCTGCCTCCCTCCATTGTCATGCAACCACTTACCTGTTTTCTGTCTCTGCAGATGAGTTTTCATTAGTAAGGCTAAAGAGAACGTACTCCTGCCCCACTGAGTTCTTTTCTTTGGCTTATTCATTCTTATCACTATATGCACCAGTACTTCCCTCCTCTCTATTGGTGAGACAGCCAGACCGACTGTCTCCTGAATTTCTTGGCATCAGCAAGTAAATACTTTATCAGGGGTTTTCCCCCTCTCCCATTTTCTCCCATTGTGTGAATATATGATTGGCTTATTTATTAATCTTTTTGTTTTTTGTTTTTTGGGCATCACTGCCCTCTGGTGGTCGTGGGAGCTACCCAGTGCTGCTCCTGGGAGCCTCCGTTGGATTTGAACCGCCAACCCCACCAGCCACAGTCCCGCACTCAACCACTTAGGCCACCGGAGCTCAGCCCCTATTTATTAATCTCTTGATGAACAAATGGTTTCCTATTTTTCTGATAAAAGTGCTAGAAAGTGTTGTGAACCTGCCTTTCTGTAGACGTGTTTTCTTTTCTCTTGCGTGAATAGCTAGCGGTGAAATGAGGGGATCCTGTGCTGGCTCTGTGAGCTTGGTTTTGAAGGCTGTTGGGGTACATGATACTGACAAGCACCTGCTCTGATTTTAAACCATGCATATCCCCTTATTCTGTGCAAACAACTACCTCTTGATTCCACATGGGCACAATTAAGTGTTCTGGAATTCCTGTTCTTCCTCATGTTAGCGGTAGTTTATCTTGATCCCAACAATCAAATGCCTTTAAATAGTTAATAAAATACAAGTAGACATCTCTGCTCTCAGACAAAGTCCATGTGACAGGACTTGATATATCCCTCAGTCAGCATTTTCTTGAGCGTCTGGTCTGAATCCCTTTCAATGTACGGGTGTAACCATTTTAAAATTACCTTGAGGAAAACTTTACTTGTGTGTGACATTAATGAGGCTACTTGGTAATTTCCACATCCTGTTGGGTCAGCTTTTTCTTTGGAATGGGCACAAATAAGAATCTCTTCTAGTTATTTGGCCAGGTGTTGCAAATTTCTTGGCATCCATGAATAAATGCCTCCTGCATTCTCTCAGGGTTTTGTTTTATTTTGAGACCAGATAAGAGCTTTGGATGTTAGAACGATCAGATCCGGAATTTGAGAGTAAGTAAAACAATGTTACTTCATGGGTTTCTTTAAAACAAAACATGTCTACATGATAAGATATCTACAGGCAAGTTCTCTCCATGATATATTTGTCTTGGTCTCATTAGGAGGCCTTCAAATAAAAGGTCCAATCAAACCAGTGAGTTCTGACAGGATTTCTTAGAATTCAAGACAGAGAGGTCAGCTCATCAAGTTATGGGGACTGGTTTGTGGCGTTCCAAAGAGGTAATCTTGTTAGATTCTCCTCAAAGGATACAGGGTGATCACCAGGGGCTTATTTTTTATTTTTTATTTTTTTTAGGCATCACTGCCCTCAGGTGGTGGGAGTAAGAGGTCCAGCCTTTGCTCCTGGGAGCCGGAATTGAACCTCCATCCCAGTGGGCCGCAGTCCCGCGCAAAACCAATACGCCACCGGGGCTCAACCCACCAGGGGCTTATTACAAAGACATTTTAAGTAATGGAAAACTGCATTGGTAAGAAAAAGGTCAAGATAGATGAATCAAGAATTTTCCTTTTTCCTATTATAACAATATACCCATTCGTTCTTTGAGAGTAGCAAGGGTTGTCTCATAAGAATTCCTTTGGAAAACCGTATGCTGTCCACTTTACAGCCCTGATCTTGCCCCGTCAGACTGTTGTGCTCCCCAAACTCAAAGAACAATTCACAGGACCACGACTGGAGTCTCTCAAGGGTGCCCAATCAAACTATCATTGTCACATCGTATAAATTGGAGAGCACAGGGCTGAGCCCCGGTGGCGTCGTGGTTGTGCGCGGGACGGCGGCCCACTGGGACGGAGGTTCAATTCCAGCAGTGGGGCTGGGCCTCCTACTCCCACCACCGGAGAGCCGTGATGCCTCCCCCCCCCAAACAAACAAACAAAAAAAGATGAAAAAAACCAAATTGGAGAGCACAGCATTCTTCGAGGAAGGCTAGAGAGATGAAAATACTTCTTAGAAGTACATATGTAGCCCTAAGAGGATAAATGTTGAGAAACAATAGCTATGGAGCTATATTTTGTTATTTTTTGTTTAATAGAGGTTTTTTTTGCATCACTGCCCTCTGGTGATGGGAGTAGGAGGCCCAGCCTTTGCTCCTCTGGAGCTGGAATTGAACCTCCATCCCAGTGGGCCACAGTCCTGCGCACAAACACTACGCCACCAGGGCTCAGCCAATAGAGGTTTTTATAGCAATGATTTTTTTTTTGGGGGGGGGGCAGCACTGCTCTCCGGTGGTGGGAGTAGGAGGCCCAGCCCCACTGCTGTTTTTGAACCTCTGTCTCAGTGGACCGCAGTCCCGCGCACAACCACTACGCCACCGGGGCTCAGCCCTATAGCAATGATTTTTTAATTAATTCTTTTTAACTCTTATGAATTGGGTGAAGGTTTACAAAGTAGATTAATTTTCATTCAGTAATTCATTCACATTGTTTCATGTTATTGATTGCAGTCTATAAAATGTCATATTACTTATTTCACTCCTCTGTTTCTTGTTTCCATCTCTTTCTTTTTTTAAAATTAAAAAAAAATTTTTAGGCATCACTGCCCTCAGGTGGTGGGAGTAGGAGGCCCAGCCTTTGCTCCTGGGAGCCGGAATTGAACCTCCATCCCAGTGGGCCGCAGTCCCGGGCACAACCACTACGCCACCGGGGCTCAGCCCCTCTCTTTCATTTTTAGGGGAGGGGGGCATCACTGCCAGTCTTGCTCCTGAAGAGTTGCTGCTGAATTTGAACCGCCAAGTCCGTGGGCCGCAGTCCCACTCTCAACCACTATGCCACCAGGGCTCAGCCCTCATCTCTCTTTCTTAACGTCCCTTCTGAACCTTGTCCTTGAACAAATGTTGCCCCGTTCACATTAAATGGGGATTATTAAAAAATGTGCATATCTCCCTAGTGTTGGTCCCTTTATAGAACTGACTGGGGCTGAGCCCCGGTGGCGTAGTGATTGTGTGTGGGACTGCGGCCCACTGGGACGGAGGTTCAATTCCAGCAATGGGGTTGGGCCTTCTACTCTCACCACCGGAGAGCAGTGATGCCCCCCCCCCCAAAAAAAGATATGGAGACAATAACAAGATCATTTATTCAAATCTACCAGTTGTTCTCAGAGAGAAAGATAAGGCCATGTTCCCATAAAAATTTATAGCTTTGCTTGATATGATTGAACTATGCGTTGTTATGATATCTGTAAAAACTCTGAATAAAATTATTAATTTCCTTTTTTAAAAAGATACAGAGAATAGTATGAGAAAGCCTAGCATCAGCCTACTTAGAGAAGCAGAAGAGAATAAGAGTAGCAGGGAAGAGGTAGTACTTGAGAAAATAATGCTAAAAAAATTCCAAGAACACGCATCTCTAGTAGAATTTCAAAAGGCTATATCCAGATAAAGTAGAATGAAACAACATCAAAGACAAAAAAGAGATCTTAAATGTAATCAGAGAAAATGATTACCTCCCAAGAAACAGCTATTAGACCGCAAGCGACCCTCCTTCCCAGCAGTGCTGGAAACCCACAGACAGTGGACTCCTGTGATAAAAGTACTAAGAGAAAATTAGTGCCAACATAGCATTTTAAACTCAGCTAAGATATAATTCCTCAATGAGGGCATGGCAATAATATTTTCAGATAAACAAAAACTGGGAGACTTTTGCCTCCGACAGACTCTCACCAAAAAATGCCTGTTTTTTTCAAAAGGAAAAAATGACTCCAGAAGACTGTCTTCTATGCAAGAAGAAATGGGAAGTAAAAGGATAATAAGTAATAATAATGATAATAATGAATTACTAAAGAATTGGTTATCATACAGCAAATTAAACTGTGATAAAGACAACGCTGTATGATTAAGAAGTTAAACCTGTTGTCATCATCAGTCTTTCCTACCATTGTACTCTACAAAGTGTGTATTAAATGAATTCTCCCCCCCCCCCAAAAAAAAAAAGTTTCCAATTAAACAAAGTTAAGAAGCGACAGTAACATTTTTTGAGGACTTCAGAAGCCGTGCATCGATGGGAAGGGAGGGCGTAGAAGGCCTTAGAGGAGCGAGGCAGGGTTCCGGGTGTGGTGTAAACAGCGACAGACCAAGCCAGAGTCAGTGCCATGGAGTCAGTGCCCACTCACAGTGACCCTGCTGGGCAGGGGCAAACTGCCCACGTGAGTTTGCAGACGGAGCACTTGCCAGGAGCAGGAAGCCCACTCTTTCTCCCTCAGAGCAGCTGGTACTTTTGAACTGCGGACCTTGCAGTTAGCAGCCCAACCAGTGATGGCAATCCTTGTAAATACGTTGTTACAGAAGCAATCAAACTGGGTTCCTTGTATAGAAAGAGCTCCTTATGCTTCCTAATTTAATATTGGCCTCCTGAGATATTTTTTCTTGTGTTTAGGAAAATTTCTTTGAGTAGTTTTTGTTCATTTCTATTAAGGTTTTATTTCGGCATCCACATTTTTAACTCCGAAAGGCCCTTCTTGGTTTAAAAAATCTTTTTCATAAATGCGATATTATTGATTTCTTGGCATAGAATCTTTATGGGTCTCTGAGGAGATGAATTCAAAGAGAACTTTTTTTTAATTCTCCAGTTTGCACTTAGGAGAAACAGCTTTTTAAAATTTTTCTCTGAGAATTGCAAGCTTTTCCTCAGCAGTCCAGTGATCTTGGCTGTCTTCATATTTAATAAAC
This sequence comes from Nesogale talazaci, assembly GCA_004026705.1. Taxonomy (NCBI): domain Eukaryota; kingdom Metazoa; phylum Chordata; class Mammalia; order Afrosoricida; family Tenrecidae; genus Nesogale; species Nesogale talazaci. The sequence continues at coordinate 13,782 of PVJH01024314.1, read as the reverse complement.
TGAGACTAGGAAGGTTGATTGGTAATTCCCTGTATCTGAGAGGGATTTAAAATGGACCAGTTACTCTATTTCATTAATGGATAGGAGAATCAAGGAACCCTCTTGGGGAGCTGTACATTGGGGTACCGACATTTTATTTCTTTTTTTGGGGGGGGCATCACTGCTCTCCGGCGGTGGGAGGAGGAGGCCCAGCCCCATTGCTGGAATTGAACCTCCGCCCCAGTGGGCCGCAGTCCCGCGCACAACCACTACACCACCGGGGCTCAGCCTGACATTATATTTCTTTAAGAAGAACTCTAGAGTTATTGAGGGAAAGTGTCTCATGAAAACCCTTTTTTGTGTGAGTGGGTCAGGTGTGTGTTTTGGCCTTCCACGACTTATGTACAGATTGATAATTGCTAATTTCAGCCTCATCTCTCACTCCCAGCTTCCACTTGCCCTTTTCATCTTTCGAGCCCCCTTGTGTTTCTCCCAGGCATACCCACTCCCTCTGCCACTCTAGATCCCCCACTAATGCACACAGCTGCGAGTTCTTCTCTTCTGCTCTGCCAGACTTTAGTTGTCCTTCTACTTGCTGGATTCCAAAAATTGGTTGAAATCTTTTATAGGATGACAACTCATTTTCTGTTCTTTCATGGTCGTAGGTATAACCTTATGACTCCTTTGCTATAATTTTAATGGGTCATAGGAAAGGAGATAAACACATGTCAGTCTATCATCTTATCCCATCATTTATTACTTTTGATGATATGGATTGCTGGATAGAGAAGTCATAGCCATTAAACCAAATATATGTTAATCTTCAAAGTACTATCTAGAACTTATGTAGGATTTAAGATTTTTTTCATGTATTTTGAAAATAAGGAATGTTCTTAAAATTCTAGAAGTTTTTGGTGATTAGGGACAAAATAAACCTTCAAGTTAATTGAGGACTTTGATTAAGCCCTGACAGCTCTACGGGATAGGCACTGGGCCGCTAACTTTAAAATCGGAGGTTGAAACCCACTGGCTGACCGTTGGGGAAAAAAATGAGGCTGTCAGCTCCAGTATAGATTTACTGGAAATCTTTGATAGTATTGCTACGAAACAGAATCGACTGGATGGGAGCAGGTTTTGTTTTTCAGTAGTTAATGAGGCTAAATGTTATCAGATATTGAAGAGAACTACTCTGATTTCTAATCACCGTTCATGGCACACAGCCCCCTTTCATGATGTAATACCAGCCGTTGGCCTAAGCATCTGCCGGGTTGAATAGAAGCCAATTTGGTCTAAGAGTGGCCATAATAGCACTAGAGATGTGTGCGCAGTTTGTTAAGATGATCCAAATGGTCGTTATGGAAACAAGGGTCAACAGCAGGAGAAAGAAAGAGACACTGGAAAAGCAGCAGCACATTTTAGTAATAGTCATTATTCAGAATGGCAAAACTGTTTACTATAAAAATTCCACCCTTCTCTGCCTCTTTGCGGCCCTGAGCCATTTTTTGCTTTATGTCGGTTTACCGATTTATGGCAATAAGGCAGTACAGTTTCACCTCTGAAACCAAGTGTGTAAAGTCTTGAGATGTTTTAAAGACTTCAGTTTCCCACAGTAGGACATGAATTGGCTGTCTACTCTTTGGTATGTGGAGCCCTTTATTCCAGTCAGTGTGTGGCACATTTGTAGAGAGAAATTGATTTGCAGTGGTGCATTTGATGGTGAGATGCCTAGACGAGGCAAGCACGGCCCTTCCAGAGGAGAAACACACATTTATGGCACAAGGAGCCCTGGTGGCAGAGGGGGTTACAAGTTGGACTGCTAACGGCAAGGTCAGTTTAAACCGCCCCCCCCCCCCACCTCGCTGCTGCCCCCTGCGAGAAAGAGGCTGACTGTTCCCATGGAGATGTTCAGCCGTCATCCAAATGGACACTTCTACTCTGTTCTGTAGGGTCCCTCTGACTTGCATCTACTTGATGGCAGTGTTGTTTGTTTGTTTGTTTGCCCTACAGGTGGTCTTTTATGCGGGGAGTTGCCTTGGGTTTAAAACAGTGTTGACTGAGCCCCCATGGCGTAGTGGTTGAGTGCGGGACTGCGGCCCACAGGGTTGACAGTTCAAATCCAGCAGCACCTCTCCAGGGACATGGCGGGGCCTCCTACTCCCACCAGAGGGCAGTGATGCCACACAGACACACACACACACGCACACGCACACACAAAACAGAGTCACATTCTTGATGCTTTTAGGTGACTATTATTTTGAGTTGCCCTCACATTGACTTAACTCATGGCAACCCAAGACAGATGTTGCCTGATCTTAGCCTTCCTCCCGGTTGGCTGTGGTTGAGCCCACGGTTGAAGCCACGGGTTTCTCGGTCTCCTGTTTGCTGACCTTCCACATCACCGACCCTGAGGCCCTTGCCCAGCAATTGGCCCTTGCTGATGCCATGTCCACAGTCTGGAGCAAGCTGGGAGGGAACTCGCTGGCAAGGATAAAACCCAAACGAGTCAAGGTGCGTTTGGCCGTGAGCGACACTACCAGCAAAGTCTGACCGCTTAGTTTGATCACCAGAGGTCTGATCATTTGCAGCTGCTGTGTTATTGCATTAATCAGCCTACTTTGCCTTCTGGCACGGCTGATGCCTTTTTAAATTTGTGTGTTCTCAAAAGGAACACTGTGTGAAAGTACTCAGCCTCAAATGTAAACTAAAAAAAAAAAAAATTTTTTTTAAAGGCAAACACATTTTATGTTGGCTCATCCATTGGGTTTGGACTGTCCATTTTAGGGCGGAAGCTGCAGGGCCTTTAGGAAGTGACACTGGATTCCTCTGTCATAGGGTGATGATCGTGGGGCTGTTTCTGACTGATCTGCAAATGAAACCTTAAGCAGGTTTAATGCGAGTTGGGCTGCTAATCACGAGATCAGCTGTTTGAATCTACCAGCTGCTCATGGGAGACAGATGTGGTTTTCTGCACTCAAAAAGAACGACAGTCGGGCTGAGCCCTGGTGGCGTAGTGGTTGTGCGCAGGACTGCAGCCCACTGGGATGGAGGTTCAATTCCAGCTCACGGGAGCAAAGGCTGGGCCTCCTACTCCCACCACCAGAGGGCAGTGAGGCCTAAAAAACAACACAAAACCAAACCAAACCACTATTTTCTTGGAAACTCCCAGGAGCAGTTGTGTCCTGCCCTGTCGGACTGCCGAGAGTCAGAATCAGCTCCGTGGCAGTGAGCTTTCTCTCTGTATGTGCCACGTCCTACCTTTCTTGCTCCTCCCCACAGACACGGGCCATGTGCACGCCACTGCTGCTTGTCAACCAGGAGCGTTGGCAGTGTAAAGGGTTGCACAGAGAGCTACTAACCACAAAGGCCAGTAGTTTGAAACCACCAGCCGCTCCACCGGAGAAAGATGAGTGGTCTTTGTGCTCCTGGGAGGTTTGCAGCCTCAGACACCCACAGGGCGCTTCTAATCTATCCTGTAGGGTTGCAGCAAATCAGAATGGACTCCATGACAATAAGTTTTTGCCTTTCTGCTTGCAAATATTCTACTTTTCCAGTTCTCATTGTCCAGAGATTTCCCCACACCTCAGTCTAAGTCAGGTTCTTTGATCAGTCCTCAGTGGCTCTTCTCCTAATTACAATGAAACTTGGTGTGATCATTTCTCTGACCTCTCTCCTTCTCCGGGGGACCTTGGTGGTCCCATGGTGGAATTCTCACCGTGCATTGCTGAAGACTCAGGTTTGAGTCCTGGCCAGCACACCTCATGTCCAACCACCATTACCCTGCCAGCGAAGATTGCTTGAACAGGTTTTAACTGAGCTTCTGAGAAGAAAGACTCGTGAGCTGCTTCCCAAACCCGACTGTTGAGAACGCTATGGATCAAGGTGGCAGAACTTGGGGGCGCTACAGGACGGGGCACAGTTTCCTTCCATTGGGTGTGGGGTTGCCATGAATTGGGACTGACTTGAAAGACTGTCAGCAGCAGTCCTTCACCCCTATCAATGCCCTGTGAAGAAGGGCGTTTTGGGTGCTTTATCTCCAGTGCCTGAAGCCGGCCTGGGACATGCCACGGGCTGCTCATCTGCTTTTGGGATGGCGGAACGGGTGATATGCCATTACCAGTCCTGCCTGGTATCCAGAGCTAGTTAGCTTTGATGAACTCAGGGGTTCTTGAGTCATGAAGCTCAGTGAACTGTTGAGTGGGGTCTTCATTAGGACTAGAAGAAGGATTGAACTAGCCGGTACTCAAGTTATTTCTAAAAGTGGGGTAGAAGGAAAGCATGGATGATTGAGTTCATTCTCTTACTTGGACTTTCTTCCTTCATTTCTAACTTCCTCCCTCCCTCCCTCTTCCCTCCCTCCCTCCTCTCCTCCCTCCCTCCCTGGATTTCTTTTCCCCATTTCCCAGCCCTGTTTTTTGTTTCAATCACATGACCAAGTGAAGGCCAGTAAGGAAGATGGGGCTGTGAAAGTGCAGTGGGCAAGGAAAAGATGCTGTGAGGTCGCACAGGGTGGAACTGGTTCAGAAAGCGATCAAGCTGTTGTACCCGTTCAAGCGGGCAACCAGATCATGCAACGCACCCGAAGACCCAGAGAGGGATGCTCTCATCATCGGCCTGGTCCTAGAGATGCGGCAGAGAGGTGCCTGACAGATCTGTTGGCTCAGAAGCCAGCCTTTGCCTGGAGATAGTCACAGTCTGTTTTGAAGTTGTGCAGAGAAGCTCACTTGCGTCATTCTGAAAATGCAGTGAGTCAACGCAGTCCCAAGGGAGCAGTAACGGGCTCAAACAGAAACTTGGAATGGGAAATAGCCACAGATTTAAAGACATAGTACTTTCTTCCTATGACTTCATTTGCTAGTGGTTAAGATGAATTCACAAAAAACCTTTCTTGAGTGGCAGACCTTAAAAAGCAGGTGTGCTGGTAGTTTTCTGCACTTTCCCCATGTTACCTTCTAAATGGGGCACATAGGAAGATGCACAGAGTTAGCAGGGAGCTGTTAGAACGATTCCCCAGCATTCATTCACCTGGCCCAGGTTCTCCAGCTCCTCCTTGCACACGGGTATGTGCTGCTTTTGACTTCTGGGGCAATGCCACTTTTATTTTCCGCCATCATTTTGACCTTCAATCACCTTGACATGTGTTTGGATTTCCAGTGAAGAAAAATCAGATAAGAATCTTTTCATTAGTTTAAACTACTGACCATATTTATGTTTCTGCTTGAATTGAAACAGGTATCTTTTAATAACATTAAAGATATATCTAATTATAACAAATTTGATGATTATCTAAACTCATATAAAAAAAGACTTTTGTTGTATATTTGCCAGCTGTGTTGCTATCCATTAGCATGGTGTTAAAAATATATTAAGATTAGAGTTCCCAATGGAGTTTCCACCTTAGCTATTTTAATCTGCTTTGCTTACGTTTTCTCTGATTTCCTAGACAGGGAAGCGTCTAGACAGGACCTGAAAGAGGAGCAGGAGGAGCCCATACCGACCGATGCTGTGGTTTCGAGCCCTGTCACTCGCTCCCCTGCGCACACTGCCGTGCAGTGGATTCCCACTCAAGATACCGACTGTTAGGCTTCCCGGTTTTATCCTGACAGAGTATTCTCGCTCTCACATACACATCAGCGGGAGGAAAATAGGTGAATTGGTTCTTCCCCTTATCATAAGGCACAGTGATATTTTCTATTTACCTCAGCTTTGAAAAATACTCATTGGGGTAATTTGTTTCATGACTAAAATAGGTCCTGACCCAAGTTTGAAGAGATTCTAATAGGAAAGAATGTGGACTTCCAAGTTTGTCCGTCAGATTGAAATCCTGCTTTTACCCTGTAGCTTGGGTGAGATCATAGTTACTCTGGTTTCAAGCTCCAAGCAGTCCACTCAATCATGAGATAATGCACGTAAAGCTCTTGGCACTGTTCTGCACAGAGCGCCCAGTCAGGGGCAGAGGCGTCACTGGCGGCAGGCGTGGGGTGGGGGATAGATGAGGGGTGGTGGGGGGGACTTTCCCTACTAAGATGTTGCCACTGGACTGGCTTCAAGGGTGTTGAGAAGAATAAGATTGTACTTGTTGAGAACCTTCGTTTATTTATTGTGTTATATTTTCTTATTATGAAAGATTTAGACCTAAAAAACGTTGAAAGAACAGTACAAAGAGCCACCTATATACCCCTCACCAAGGTTCATTGACTCTTAGCCTTTCTCACAGCACCCTTTTGCCAAGCCACCTTGAAGTTGACTATGGACACCACGCTCAAGACCAAGGACATTCTTGGCCACCATCCCACCAACACCACTCTTCTCAAAAACAGCAGTAGTTGAAAAACACTGCTCAACATACTCCAGACTCCCTATCAGTAACATTTTACATATGAACCACTGAGTGAATTTTAGAGTGGAGAAGATGACGCACAAAGTTCCTCATGGAGCCGAGCACTCCTGTAAAGTAAGAAACATAACCGTAGACACGTAACTTGTGTACCAGGGGGACAGGTAGGTCTCAGTTGATGGTGGATCTCGAAGGCACTCCAGATTGCTGAAGAGAGAGAAATCGTGGTTGCTTCTCTCTGTGGGACAATGGCAGTCGTCACAACTTGATGTAGGGATTACATCTTTTGCCAGCTGTGGTCTGGTACAGAATACGGGACCAAAAGAATATGCCCCCAAATACAAACTATCAGAACATTAGGTTATATTTGAATATAAATGACTTCGAGTTGGAACTATTTCTTCGAATCGGGATGAGTGAACGGAACAGAATGTCATGGTCCAATTTAACAGATTAAAGAAAAAGGAATGTGAAGGAGTGATGCATCTTGTGATGGATGGCCTCTTAGATTTAATGAAATGTAGTACCTGGTGTGTATGCATGTTTGTGTGTCCTCTGCTCCCTTTTAAGGACATATGTTCGTGTGGCAAAGCCATAGAGTTAGGTTCTGCTGTGTAACTGCAGAGGGAGCCCTGGTGATCCTGTGGGATAGGCTTAGGCTGCCAGTTGCAAGATTGGTGGTTCAAACCCTATCAGGCATTCGATGGGAGAAAGATGAGGCTATCTGCTTCCATAAAGATTTACAAACTTGGGGCTGAGCCCCGGTGGCGTAGTGGTTGTGCGCGGGACTGCGGCCCACTGGGACGGAGGTTCAATTCCAGCAGTGGGGCTGGGCCTCCTACTCCCACCACTGGAGAGCAGTGATACCCCCCCCCCCCAAAAAAAAATTTACAAACTTGGAACTCCTATATAGGGTCATTATGAGTTGGCATAAACTTGACGACAGTGTTTTTGTATGTAATCGCAGGGAAATTATAGTTTGGTTTTAATTTTTTTATTATTATTTTTTATTTTTTGGTATCACTGCCCTCTGGTGGGAGTGGGAGGCTCAGCCTTGCTCCTGGAGAGCTGCTGCTGGATTTGAACCGCCAACCCAGTGGGCCATAGTCCCGTACTTAACCACTACGCCACCAGGGCTCAGCCCTATAGTTTGTTTTTTAATCGGCAATATCGTCATCGAAAGTGGAGAGAAATAAAGGAGGTGTTCTAGGTTAACTAGGTCTCAATAGCGTTTTGTTTTGTGTACACATGATCTTTAGGGTGAGTTTTCACATTTCCTCCCCGTCTGTTGTTTCTCACTAAAATGTAGACATGGAGGTGTTCTGAGGGATTATGAGATTTTGTGATGGGGGGGGGGGGCTATGTTTGCTTGCTTTGCTGATCTTAACTATAGGAAATCTAGTCCTCTATGGACCTTGGACCCCTTATGCAGACATCCCTTGAGATGTGGGCGGGGATCCTTGTCTATCAGCTGCAGAGGACTGTCTGTCCTTGCTTGCTCTTCCGTACAGTCATCCTTTGTCAGACGTGGGGCTTTCAACTTGATTCCATCCCAGGAAATGGAACTTAGTTTCCTTTCGTACCACAGGGAGGGAGGTTCAGAGCGTTAACCTTGAGGTGCCATGTTATACCACAGTTTTTATTCTGTGGCCATCCCATCTTGGTATGGGTGGGATCTTGTAGGTAGTATTCTCCTAGAGTTTCAATCAACAAAGGCACTGCTTTCCCCTCAATCTGACTATCAGCCTGTCCTCCCTTTCCTTTACTATCTGCTCACCTTGTTATTACTTCCAATCTCCAAATCCATTCTTCTTTACCTACTCTACTCTGTGACGTGCGACTCCGAGACTCTGAAAACGTTTTCCTCCTTGTCCATCTGTCTTCATTGGAAGGCTTCACCCATAGAGGAGGCTGACGGGAAACTTGAAAGCCAAAGAAAGAGGAGGGTCTCCTTTTCTTGACTTTCTGTGAGTGTTCAGGAGACCCTTAAAATAGGAATTCCTAACAGTCGGTATCTTGAGTGGGAATCCACTGCATGGCAGTGGGCTCAGGGGGAACGAGTGACAGGGCTCGAAACCACAGCATCAGTCAGGATGGGCTCCTTCTCTTCCTCTCTCACGTCCTGCCTAGACACGTCCCTATCTAGGAAATCAGAGAAAATGTAAGCAAAGTAGATTTAAATAGCTAAGGTGGAAACTCCATTGGGAACTCTCTAATCCTAATATATTTTTAACGCAACGCTAATGGATAACATCACAGCTGGAAAATAGATGACTGTAAAAGATGTTTTTTCGTACCACTGTCTTCAGTAGCCCGCCTCCCATAGGATCCAGTGGACCTAGGATGAAGACATTTTATTCAGAAAATTAGAAAAATGTCATTGGTAAGAAAAAAAGCCAGGAAAGTCGCTTTGAGGAATCTTTTGCTAGTCACCATAGTGTGTCCGGTGATTCTCTGAGGGGTAGCAAAGAATTTTTCTGCAAAGGTGTGTTTCTTCCACTGAGAGCCTTGATCTTTGCTCCCTACCCCCCTCCCGGCAGACTTTGAGTCTGTGCTCTTCTGCTGTGGTACAAGTGGAAGAGTCTAGAATTCTTTCGGGAGGGGTTCCCACCCACTGCCATCCAGTCCGCTCCAACCCATAGAGGCCATGTACAGGGTTTCTGGGGCTGTCGAGCTTTGTGAGAGTGGACAGCCTCATCTTTTACCTGCAGACTGATGGAAGGCTGGGAACTCCTGAGCGCACAGCTTGGAGTCCAGTGTTTACCCAACAGCACCACAAGGATAAGAGATGGAAGCACAGCCCTCAGAATTGCACAGGCCTATAGAGGGGAGGTCTAGGAAGAAGCAGTAGTTTTATGTTTTTATATTTCTGTCTAATAAAGATGGGTATGTTTTTTGGGGGCCCATATAAAGATCAAGAAGTAATTAGAACAGAAATGAGGATACTGCCTGATTGACAATCAGGAAAGGTGCGTGTCAGGGTTGTGTCTTTTCACCAGGCTTAGTCAGTCTGTGTGCTGAACACGTCATCTGAGAAACTGGCCGTTATGAAGAAGAACAATCTTCCTCAGGATCGGAGGAAGGCTTATTAACAACCTATGAAATGCAGAGGATACAGCTGAGCTTCTTGCAAGGGAAGAGGATTTGAAGCACTTACTGTGAAAGTTCAAAGACTATAGCCACCCGTATGCACTTCAACTCGGTCTAAAGAAAACCCAAGTCCTCCCCACCGGCCCAGTAAACCACACCATAGTCCAAGGAGAAACATGGACGCTGCCAAGGATTCTGTTCTACTTGGATCCACACTCAACCCTCGGAGAAGCAGCAGTCAAGAATCTAAAAGTGTATGGCAGTGGGCAAATCTGCTGTAAAAACCCCTCTTTCACACAGCAGAGATGTCCCTGCGAGCACTGGTGTGGGCTTGATGAAGGCCATGGCGTTTTCAACCACTGCATCTGAAGGCTGAACAGAGAATTAGAAGAGCTGGAGAAGAATGGGTGCATTTGAGTTATGGTGAAGAACCTACCAGGGCCCGCCAGAAGAACAGACGAACCTGTCTCGGAAGGTTCCTGAGAATCGGGGATGGCGAGACGTCACCTCACGTGCTTTGGGCATGTCATCAAGAAAGGCCAGGTGCTGGAATAGTGTGATATCCTGCGTGGACAGGTAGAAGGTCAAGGGAAAAAGAGGAAGGCCTTTCAGGAGCTGGATTGACACAGTGGCTGCGTCAGTGACTTCAAACCCAAGAACAGTGGGGAGGATGGTGCAGTGTTTCCTTCTCTTGGCGGGGAGTCATTAGAAATGGGGCTGAGGGGCTGAGCCCCGGTGGTGTAGTGGTTGTGAGCGGGACTGCGGCCCACTGGGACGGAGGTTCAATTCCAGCAGTGGGGTTGGGCCTCCTACTCCCACCACCGGAGAAGCAGTGATGCCCCCCCCCCCAAAAAAAAAAAAAAAAAAGAAATGGGACTTAGTTGACAGCTCCAACCCACAGCAACTTTTCTCGCTGTGCATTTTGAAATTGCAGCAAGTTTATAATCGATCATTCTCATAAACCATTTACCTAGATGTATTCCTTTCTAGCATTTTGCCACATTACATTTTCTTTATCATTCTCTTGCTCTCCCTCTCTCACTGGATCACGACAGCTCCCAGGAGTTTTATTTTAGGCTTTCCACAGCAAAACCTGTCAGATTTTCCTCTTTCCTACCTCTGGATTGCTCAAACTGAGGACATCGCTTCTTTTACTGACCTTCAAGAAGGTCAAGTCTAAGGCCATCACTCACCAAGAGCCTCCCCAATGTTGTCAGATAGGAATCAGACCAGATTCACTGCCAGTGAGTCAGTTCCCACTCACAGGGACTCTGTGGCAGAACCGCCCCTGTGGGATTCCCGAGACTCGCTCTCTCTGGGAGGAGACAGCCTGCCCTTCTCCCCGTTGTCAGGCATGACTGGCCACTCTCTGCCTCGGAGTCCATGCCGACGTGGAGGGACCCTCGGGCAGGTTTAGAGCAATGTGAATGCCACTGCTGATTCTTCCCCAGTTCCCTCAGTCACTTTCTGCACCAAGGGTTTCTTTCTCTCTTTGTTCTTCCAGTTCCACCTCTTACGTTATAACAAATGAGGTTTTAAATAGAAATTTAACAAAATTGTAACATAAATTTAACATATATAGTTAAACATAAGTATAAGACAATTTACATATGATTTCTGGGGAACAAAGACACAGAAGAACTATATGAGAGAAGAATATTAACAGCTTTTAAATGTGTAGAAAAATCGAGTACGACACTTTCAGATGTACTTCAAATAATACTATACCTTCTAGGCATGTAATTTTACTTTGCAAATTGAGTTTTGTGACATCTTTTTTGAAAAAATATCAGCTGCAGTTATCTCTAGTGTATAGATCCAATGAGTGAGGAGAGCTCAGTGACCTTAGTTTATTTGCCCTTTGTCATGAGAAAGACTGGGCTTTCCACTCCCGTGAACAATGACAGTCCCAGAAGCCCGCAGAGGATCACTGTGACTCAGCATCGACTCTGTTTGGCTTTTTTGGTTTTAGTCATTCTTGACGTGGCAGGGCCCCAAGACTAGCCTTCGTTGCTTCTCTCTGTTTTCTATTCTAATGTTCCCTCCACCAATATCAGCTTACCTTCATGGAGAAAGTTTACAGATTGTTGCTAAGGTACAGTAGTTTTTAGCCAGCCATCAAAAATCATATGGAATTCATTTGCTTTTAGTCTATCTTTGCATAACGATGTCTTTTTCAAATATAATTTTTTTGTGTGCGGGACTGCAGCCCACAGGGTTGACAGTTCAAATCCAACAGCAGCTTTCCAGGAGCAAGACTGGGCTTCCTACTCCCACCAGGGCAGTGATGCCACACACACAAAAATTAAATATAATTTTACCCCCATAGATTTATTTTGCTTCTGACTTCCCTACCTCCTCTAAATATGGTTATCTATCCTGGACCCAAATTATCATGACTTTTAAATTGATGGTATTCGTACTAATAGAGATTTCTTGCAATTAGAAAGTTTCAGACTATTTCTCCTGAAAAACAACTCAAGAATTTATGCAAGCTGTGTTGTGAATTGCACATTTTGACTTGAATTTTAGCACAGAGCTCTGTCTCCTTGTAGAGAAATAGGTAAACTCCACTAATGACTGCAGTCTCAAACCAAAGCCATCATTAGCCTATAGATGACACTGGATGATGGCACGTTGCCATCTTGTTGATTTAAGTGCCTCAAGCTGTGGAATTTGTAACTTGCCTTCAGACCATAATTCTTACCTGTGAGCTCACATCCAGAAAGTTATCAGAATATGTCATAGTCAAGAGATTTTGCTTTATGAACAGGCTGATTTATTTTATTCATTTAGTGAGCTAGGGAAGAATCTTTCCTAAAAGGCCAAGTTTTAAGATACCATAGACCATAAAAATATGTGTATTTCCTGGCCTGTTCTATCTTTTGAAAGCCAGATTTCATAAAAACAAATGAATCATTGCTTTTACTTCCTTCATCATTCCCTAATTGGTTTCCAAAATAAAGTGATTAATGACTGAGTTTCTCAACGGCATTGTTTTGATTATAGCTGCACTGGTTGTACTGGTCATGCATTCAGACCGGGGTGCTACTAGGGAGGAGCGGGTCTCTGGACCCCACTGGGCGACACTGTCTAGAAAGCTTTTGTGCAGTGTCCCCACAGGCATTTATTTATTTATTTATGGTAAAAAAAGTACCTACAGATAGTTATAAAAACAAAAACATTTTGTCATAAGTCCAGCTGAATGTATAGATAAGCCCATATGTCTAAAACTCTGTGTTAATTTACTTTTCGAATACTGTTAATGAGCTTTGGCCATTGCTGTCATTACCCAATTACACTGACACTTCAAATCATGTGGTTTAATATGCACTACAAGCACATACTGTTTTTATTGCTGCCAGTGTTTGTCTAGTTTCTGACTTTGTTAAGTTTTCTGGTGGTTTAACTACAATATTGTGATAATTAGTATTTGTGAACCTATAACAATACTTTTTTTTTTTTTTTGGAGACTGAAGTAGTAATTAAAGGAACAAAAGGCGGCGGGGACTCCACTTAGTTACTAATAATGGTGTAATTCAGTGAAGAAAGACTTACAAAAACAATTTTGTTGTTTGTCTTGGAAGAAATGCAGCCAAAAACACATCTTCGAGGCAAGGAGGGCGAGATGTCATCTGATACTTTGGACAGGTTATCAGGAGAGACCAGTCTCTGGAGCACGACCTCCTGCTGGGTAAAGTGGGCGTGGGGTGGGGTGGGCAGCGAATAAGACGGACAGACACAGTGGCTGCAGGGAGGGGCTCAAGCCTAAGAACAAAGGTGAGGCTAGGGAGGATCGGGCAGTGTCTCCTCGAGTCGGAATCACAGCAGCAGCCCTCACAGGACAGGTTACGATGAAGCAATTGCAGCTCTATTTTCCATATAGTTTTCTGTGATTAAAATTGATAATGAACAGTAATACGCATTCTGCTTGGTCTTCTATGAGAAGGAGGTGTGACCCCATGAATTACCCCGCCGGATGACACTGCCCCTGGTGACGACAGAGCTTTCAGAAATCCTTCCGGAGCTGGTGATCTGCCTACTAGTCGTGACGTGACTGCACAAAGGCCGCTCCAACGTGCTGCCACTAGACAGCCTCAAAGGAACCGCTCTTCGCCTTCCTTAGGCTTTTGTCACACATTGAAGGAAAATGGTTCCAAAGAATGAAACCTTCGTTAGGGCTCACACCCTCTTTTTCTTAAGGTCCAATATATTTCTCAGATAAGGAACAATGATGAATCTTTGACTTCTTTTAGAGTTGTGTTTCTAATCAGGAGCGCTTGGGCCTTCAGCTTTTGTAACGACATCTTCAGTTGACCTTTTGGGGACACTCTTTCCTGGTACCCTTGAGAGAGCTCCAGAGACAGCCCCTGACCTCC
>PVJH01024313.1:0-33413 GCA_004026705.1 Nesogale talazaci | reverse complement strand
TCTGCAAAAGGATGTCACCTCACCTATTGATGGGCTTTGGGTCCCCAATCTGTACTCCCCCTCATTAATAATAATATAATTTTAGCTCATTGATGCCTGACACCGGATCCCTTCACCACCTCATGATCACACAGGCTGGTGTGCTTCTTCCGTGTGGGCTTTATTGCTTCTGAGCTGAATGGCCACTTGTTTACTCAAGTCTTTCAGTCCCCAGACACTATATCTTTTGGTAGCCGGGCACCATCAGCTTTCTTCACCACATTTGCCCTCAGGGATCACATCAGGAAAGTGAGCATGGAAAGTTGTGCTTTTGAGTTCTTGAAGCCTGATATCTCATCCCTTTGACATCTTATGATTCCACATGCTAGTGTGCTTCTTCCATGTGGGCTTTGTTGCTTCTGAGCTAGATGGCTGCTTGTTTACTTTCAAGCCTTTAAGTCCCCAGACGCTCCATCTTTTGATAGCCGGGCACCATCAGCTTCTTCACCATCTTTGCTTATGCACACATTTGTCTTCAGTGATCATGTCGGAAAGGTGAGCATCTTGGAATGCCAATTTAATAGAACAAAGTGTTCTTGAATTGAGGAGATACTTGAGTGGAGGTCCAATGCCCATCTGTTGTCCTACTTCTAACCCTGTAAGTATACACATTAATCTCTTTCCCCATCCTCACTTATAAATATATGCCCCTATGTGCATCCCTGTATTTGAACCTCTATAAATGTTCATTATCTCCCAGTTCCTTCCTCTATTTCCATTTGCTTCCCTCTTGTCCCACTATCATGCTCACTCTCCCTTTGGGTTTCAGTATTTTTTCTTTGTTACATTAGTCTTAATCAATCTCCCTATTGGCCTTCTCTCATCCACCTTGTCCCTGCATTTGTATCAATTGTTATTCCCTTTTTCCTGGGCTGGTCGACATCACCACCTTTCCCCCTCCTCCCCCTCTTCAATGTCCTCTACCCTGGAGCCATCAGACTTGTCATTTTCACCTCCAACCTCTTTGTCCACTTATTCTTTAACATTTTCCCATTGCTATTGACTAGTCATCCTATGATGAAAATAAATTTTTACTATATACTTTAATAGTTATTCAGTTATAATTTTAAAACTAGATAAATGAAATTTGTTTTAAGGCAAACAATATTAACTAATCTTAGTATTTAACAAATTGTCTTCAGGAATATTTCCACTTTTTGTGCATATGAACCATGCTAATCAGAATAAAAAGAATGTTAGAGTGGTTATGCTAATATCAGATAAAGTGGAACTTAAATAAAAAATTACTATGGGTAAACAGGATAATCTCTTATTGATAAAATTAATTGAATGAACAGAATCCTTAATGTATATATTCCTCTTTTTCCTTTTTTTTGTGGGGGGGGCATCACTGCCTTCTGGTGGGAGTAGGAGGCCCAGCCTTGCTCCTCGAGAGCTGCTGCTGGATTTGAACCGCCAACCCAGTGGGTCACAGTCCCGCCCACAACCACTACGCCACCGGGGCTCAGCCCAATGTCTATATTCCTATAACAAAAGTACTAAATTACATGAAGCAAAAATTTACAGAGCTGCAAGGAGAAACAGAAAAATTGTACAATTAAAACTAAGGTTTGTTTTTTTTTTAAGGCATCACTGCCCTCAGGTGGTGGGAGTAGGAGGCCCAGCCTTTGCTCCTGGGAGCCGGAATTGAACCTCCATCCCAGTGGGCTGCAGTCCCGCGCACAACCACTACGCCACCAGGGCTCAGCCTTAAAACTAGGGTTTTTAATATTCCATATCTCTATAACTTACAGAAGTAAACAAAAATAAAATCACTAATATAACATAACAGAATTGTAGCTAAATAGTCAGAAAAGGAGATAATATTGAAAATACTCAATTGATCTAAAGGAAGGTGTAAAGTGAAGAAAAAGAATGAAGAATAGATTGGACATATAACAGACAGCAATTTGACAAGATCAAACTTACATAAATAATAACATTAAATGCAAACAGCATAAACATCCAAATAAAATGTACAAATAATCAGATTGGAAAAATGTACATCCCAACTATATGTTGTCTATAAGAAATATACTTTAATTATGAAGGTGCAAATAAATGAAAGCTCAAGAGATAAAATATATACCATGAAAACATATCAATTATAAACAACTAGCCCGAGCACATATATAGAGAGCACTCTGCAATGGAGGCAATGGGGAGTCTATGGTAGATGCCTTGCTTTCCATGCAGGAAATCTAGGTTCTATTGCTAGACAATGGATCCCATGAGCAGGGACCACCTGTCAATGGAGGCTTGCATGTTACTATGACATGAAAAGGTTTCAAAGAAACTTCAAAATTAAAATGGACTAGGAAATAAAAGCCTTGGTGATCTACTATTAAAAAAACCAATCTACGAAAACCCTATGGATCACAATGGGCTGCTGTGTAACCAATCATGGAGCTGGTCTAGGAGCAAAGCAGCATTTTTTTCTGTTGTGAAGGAGGTCAACATGAGTGAGAAGGATTATAAAGGGCTACAAAAAACCTTTAAGTGATGATAGAGATAGATATTGTCTAGATCACTGGTTCTCAATCTTTCTAATGCTGTGACCCTTTAATACAGTTCTTCATGTTGTAGTGGTCCCCACCAATAAAATTATTTTCATTGCTACTTCATAACTGTCATATTGCTACTGTTATGAATTGTAATATAAATATCCGATGGGCTGGATATACGTTCATTAATCACAAAACAATATGTAATAGTGAAATATTTCTTTCTTTTTTTGTTTTTTGTTTTGGGGGCATCACTGCCCTCTGGTGGTGGGAGTAGGAGGCCCAGCCTTGCTGCTGGATTTGAACCTCCAACCCAGTGGGCCGCAGTCCCGCGCACAACCACTACACCACCGGGGCTCAGCCCGAAATATTTATTTCTAATTACAAATAAATGAAATTTTGTCACGTCAGGTCCTCATATATGCATGTGGGCAGATCTGCCTGAAGACAGAGGAGCAGTATTTTGATTCCTAAGACCATCAGTTTTTCAGTTTTGGGGTCGTTCGACTCCCAAAGAGGTCATGACCAATAGGTTGAGAACCGCTGGTCTGGATTGTGGTGATGTATCTATGATTGTATATATACATGTGTCAAGACTTAGGAAACTATACATTTTACACATATATATCAAGCTGTACCTCAAAGAAACTGTTAAAAAAAAAAGATTTATCCTTCAACCAGAATCAGGGGTAACAATGGTTCTCTAAACTCTTGATCTTTAATACCAGTGCAAAGAATTTCTAAACCAAATGAGAGTGATTTCTCATTTTGTCCTATACCCAATGGACAGAAGAGGAACAGCAGTTAAAGTCCACACCTTCACTCGAGTTGCAGTGCTTTCTATTCCACGGCTCTGATTCTCCTTCCGTTTATCTGCAACCTCCCGTTGTTTTTGGAGAGCATCTTTGAGACGCTTGTTTGCAGCTGCGGCCTAAATAAAAATAGTACACAGTAATGTTGAATTGAAAGGTAAGACATTTGAATTCCTATTATATTAGTAAAGATAAAAAATTAATTTCTTAAAAAAAATTTTACCCACCCCCACAAATTAATTTCTTGTATGCAAATTCCTATAGGAAACAATTTCATAAATTTCCATTTATATAATACTGGTAAATAGGACTTGTAAGTCCTGAGGAGATACACATTTCAAGAGAGTTCTTCAGTCTACAAATGTCATATATCAATATTACTTTATTTTTTATTAGATGGTTGTAAAAATAAATATAACACAACAGTCAACAGAACATATTTATGATGTAGAATTTAATGATATCAATTATAGTAATTATGCTATGCAACTATCACCCATATATTTTTGTGTTTTCTTTTGGAAATAATGAAGCCCAATTTTAAAGAATCTTTATTTGAATGCATTGGGCTGCTAAGCACACAATCAAAGGTTCAAACCCATCAATTGCTCCATGGGATAAAGATGAGGCAATTTGTTCTCATAAAGATTTAACGTTTCAGAAACAGCTTAGGGAGAACTTCTATCTTACAGGGTTGTATGAGTCATAACTGACTCGATGGCCGTGGTTTTGTGTTTGGTTTATTCTCCTCAGGATTATATCTTTTCATAGCACATAAACAGTTACCAAAAATTTAAGAATTGTTGGTCAAGACAGATAACTCTGGTTTCTTAGGACACTGGCTTACTTAAGGGATGCTACTTTGCCAAGGAGTATGCTCGTCTATTATCTGAAAGCGGTTGGTGGTTTGAACCCACCCAGCGTTACCTTGGAAGAAATGCTGGTGATATAACCAAGTCCCACCCAAAAAAAGGTCGCCAACAGAGAAAATCCTATGGCACATAGTTGTGCTCTAGTAAAGATGGGCTTTCCATGGCTTGAATGTGACTCAATGACAACTGGTAACTGGGACTTTGCCAGCAGATTAGATTATCTTACCTCCTCAGTTTTACGTCTCAGAACATTAGACTGTTTTTGGAAGTTTCTTTCAAGTTTAAGTAGTTCATATTGCCTTTTACGGTCCTAAGTAGAGAAAGGTCAGATTTTAATTTCTATACAACCAGGTAAAATAAAACCTTATAATGTAACTATATGAAAACCATGAAATAGAAGAATCAGCACAAAGCTAATTCTTATGAAGCTGACACCAGACATACTTCAAGTCGCTAACCTCTTAATTCTGACACCAACTGTCCCTCTTCCCACATTCACTACATCTCTGCTGAGTTTAATAATCTATTGCAAATGCTACCCAGAACTCACAGAACATATTTAGAGTTAAATGATTTATTAAACAAGGGTACAACTCAGGAGTAGTATAAAAATGCTATAATTTAGGATTAAGAAGCATATGCAGGTAGTCTTCCTTGAAAGACAGCTCTCAACCCTGCAGGGTTCTTCTCTTAGGTACCCTGAGGATAGGGCATCCTCTTGGGCCTGTCATGTCACCATTAACTCTGCTGCAGGACCCCTTTAGGCCTCCTGTCATGTTATAGCTATTAGGAGGTACCTTGCCTCATTTCTCGCTTCTGCTTATTTCTGTTTCAGAAACATCTGTGGGATTAGTTGCATATACACACAAACTCCTTGTCAATTTCAAGGCATGACCACGCCATCAGAGTCATAAGCTGATCAATCTCCTCTTGGTAAACCACAAACACTTCTTTTGCATTGTCTAAATTCACTTCATTTGCATAGTATACTGACCAATCCCTGCAAGGTGCATACCAATTACAGAGCAAGCCATAAACCAGGGCCAGACAAAAAGTTCCAAGCCTCAAATGCCTTTCCGCTTACTCAGTAAATGTCAATCAACCTGAATAAAAGTAACAAACCCTCTGGGGTAGAAACTAGGGCAAAAAGCTTAGGAGAAAAAGCTCTCAAGCGGTCTTTCCAAATAATCAAGGTAAAAGGCTATATTCACTCATTTCAAACAGTAAGAAAAGGGTCTTTCAAGATCTCTTTGGCATGTTTTATAGGTTGAATTGTGTTTCCCACAAAAGATATTGGGACTTTTATTGAAGATATGATCAGTTAAATCATACAGAAAATAGAGCAGTCCCAGTCCTAACTACTTGAGTGGCATCTTATTAAAAGGGGAGAACTGACATGAAGGGAAACACAGAGAAATACAATATGATGAAGACAGATGTATTTGCAATGATAAGGATTGATGGAAACCACTGAAAATTAGGCGAGGGATGGAATTTATTCCTCTTAAAATCTCTAACAAGGGTTTTCTTAAAACCCCTAACAGAGACCCTGGTTTGGACTTTTAGCTGCCAGAAAATAATTTTTTGTTCTTTAAAGCTGCCCACTTTGTGGTACTTTGTTATGGGAGCCTTAGGAAGCTAAGAAAACATTTAAGGTCAAACTGAACTGCTTTCATCTTCTATCAATCTTAAGGACTGGTACCTTGAGCAACTATGTAAATGTGTAGAAAGGGAAGTAATTTTCTTTTTTGACTTACTGCTTTGTAGCCAATTTTATTTTAACACTAGCATTATGAGAGCTTAAAATATTTTTTGTTGCTCTTGGGAATATACATGGCCAAAAAGACAATTTCAATATCTATAGTGATTATAGTTTATAAATTGTATAACCATTCTCACCTCTTCTAAATTGTTCTTCTTTCAATAACATAGATTGACTGCTCTTTAAGGTTTCATTCTAATCTCCCCAATTGCTGTTGTCAATTTGAACCTTCTTTATTAGTGAAAATAGACTAATGTTGATTTAAGTCTCAGTGGTGGGGAAGGATTGGACTCCTAAACTGCATGGTCCGGGGAACCCATCTGTCAACCTTAGGGGAAAGCTGAGGCTATTTGCTCCCTTAGAGATTTCTAGTCTCATAATCTGATACTGGGAAGTGGTCAGGGGATATTTGCAGTTTAAGGTTTGAGATATAGCCAAATTAGTGAATCCTCAGGCATGAGTGAAATTTTCATAAATAATCATAGCATGTAAGACCTGGAAGGAATGTGCCATTTGGCTGGCTGCAATAGCAACCTTACATCCAACAGACAGAAGCACTTCCCAGTCCATGCTGCCCCCACGATTATTAGATTTGAGTCCATTGTGGCAACAATTAGGTGCATCCATCTTAACAGTAATGTGGGTGAAAGTCTCATCACCCTTACTTTTAAGAAGCATTCCAGCTAAACTTCTTATAAGACAGATTTATTTGTTCTCTGAGCAGCTCAAGGTGCTCTCGATATTCTTTGCCAACAACACAGTTCAAATGCATCAATTCTTTTTGGTCTTCTTTATTCATTTCACATGCATAAGAAGCAATTTTAAAAGGTTTTGTGCAGATTTGTCCAATGCAATATACCACTTGTTTTCTTGACTGTATTGATTGTGGATTCACATAAAATGATATCTGCGACAACTTGTCTTTTCTCTGCTTAAAGCAATGTTATCTATTGGTAAAGTTGTAAGGATTTGGGTTTTTTTTACATTGAGTTACAATCCATACTGCAGTTTGATGTTCATCAGTACTTCTTGCCGTTCTTGCTTTCAGCATGCAAAGTAGTGTCATCTGCATATTGCAGATGGTTAATAACCCTATCGTCAATCTGTATGCGGCTTTTTTCTTTATATGGTTCAGCTTCTTTGAGTACTTGCTCAGCATACTTATTAAATAAATGTGCTGTGAGTATACAATCTGAATATACACTTTTAAAACCATGCAGCAGAACCTTCTTCTGTTCCAACAACTGCCTCTTGCTTTAAATACCAGTTCCAAACCTTAAAGACTATCCAACTTGAAAATTTAGGTAATTTTTTTATAAAGCTGTAGATAAAGTCTCCTCTTAAACAGACTGGTGTTATTTTCCACTCAAATCTCCCAGTCCATTTACCATAAGATTCAGGTGACTGGTAAAAAAGGAGGAAGTCAATCATACAGCTAAGTGGTGGCATAGTGGTTACAAATTGGGTTGCTATGTGCAAGGTGAACAGTCCCAAACCACCAGTCACTCTGGAAGAAAGATGAGCTTTCTATTCCTATAAAAAGTTACAGGATCGGGCTGAGCCCTGGTGGCGTAAGTGGTTGAGTACAGGACTGTGGTCTGTGGGCTTGGCGGTTCAAATCCAGCAGCGGCTCTCAGGAGCAGCACTGAGTAGCTCCCATGACCACCAGAAGGCAGTGATGCCCCCCCAAACAAACAAACAAACAAACAAACAAACAAACAAGTTACAGGATCAGAAACTCACAGGAGCAGTTACACCCTGGTCTCTAGGGTTCCTATGAGTTAGCAATCAGTGTTTTTAACCACACAGCTAACCATCCATAAAATGAGGGGAAAGTGCAGCTAACAGAGGTTATTCAGTCCTAAACACAACCAGGTTATTACTGAAAATACCCACCTTGCCTGGAGATGAAATACAAAGGATAAAAAATATCATCTGCTTCAACAAAGCACATGGGATTTAGCAGTTTGACTATTACTCTAGTACCCTCAACAACAAAAGAAGACTCAGAAAGTACATGTACTGGAGAAACTTGGGAGTCCCGAATTTCTTATGAAGGCATAGGTAAGTGAGTTCAACGTAGCTATGGGGAAATTAAAAGGCTGAATCTACATGTAGTCATGAAGCAGGCAGACAAATTCGCTGCTGCCTAGGAATGAGAAAATGAATAGTTCCACCCCCCTCATAGTGAAAGGGGAGCTCTGGTACCCATTATCAAAAAAGAAAAATACCAAATGACCCTTTGCTCTTAATATTGGTAGATGAATAATGGGGACAAACCTTTTATAGCTGCCCCATCATTCCTTGGTACCCCAATATTCATATATTTTTACCACAGAGGCTGGTATCACCCACTTGACTCTAGCATAGGCTCCGATATCCTGAATTAACTTGGGGCAAAAAGAAGCAGTGCCTGGCCTGGTTCTTTGTTTTTCCTTTCTCTGCCTTTTGTATTAATAAAGCACTAACCATAAAAACTCAGGAAAAACTAACCCTAATATTCACACCCACCACTTGTCTGTCAGTCAACACAGAAAAAAAATCTGCGATATGCAGATGACATCAATCTAATTTGCTGAGAGTAAAGAGAACTCAAAGCACTTGTTGATGAAGATCAAGCATTGAAGGTTTCAAGAAGATCAACATTGTACAATATGACAAAATAATTTATAAATTATCAATGGTTCTTGGGGGGGGGATATGAGGAACTAATACCAGGGACTTAAGTAGAAAGAAAATGTTTCAAGAATGATGATGACAACAAATGTACAAATGTAGTTTGCATACAATAGATGTATGTATTGATTTTGATAACAGTTGTATGATCCCCCAATAAAATTATTTTTTTTAAAAAGAGCGAAAATTTCACAACTGGACCAATAGGTAACATCAAGGATAAATGGAGAAAAGATTGAAGTTGTCAAAGATTTTGTCTTGTTTAGATCTATAATCAATGCTCATGGAAGCAACAGTCAAGATATAAAAAGATGAATTGCATTAGGAAAATCTGCATCACAAGACCTTGTTTTTCCAATCATTTAATTGGGAGCTCTTACAACTCTTATCCCAATCCATACATCCATCCATTGTGTCAAACACATTTGCACATATGTTGCCATCATAATTTTCTACTTGAGCCCTTGGTATCCGTTTACCTCCCCCCTCCCTTCCTTATGAACCTGCAACAATTTATAATTGTTTTCATGTTTTGCACCAACCACTGTCTCCCTTTAATAATTAATTTTTCTATTGTCCATCCTCCTTGGAGATGGTTATGTGTAGATCCTTGTGATGGATTCCTCTACTCTACCCCACCTTATCCTCCTGGTATCACTACTCTCATCATTGGTCCTGAGGAGTTTATCTGTCCTGGATTCTCTGTATTAAGACCTCTTATTTATACCAGTGTATATGTTCTGGTCAACCCAGATTTGTAAGGTAGGATTGGGAATAGTGAGAGGGAGGAAGAATAAAGAACTAGAGGAAAGTTGTATGTTTTAGTGCAATATTGTACCCTGACTGGCTCTTCCTTATGACCTTTCTGTAAGGGATGTTCTATTGCCTACTGATGGGCTTTGGGTCTCTATCCTGCTCTGCCCCTCATTCATATCCATATGATTTTTTTGTTCTGGGCCTCTGAGGCCTGCTACCTGACTCCATCGGCACCTTGTGATCAGACTGATGTGATTCTTTCATGTGGGCTTTGTTGCTTCTCAGCTAGATGGCCACTTGTTTATACTGAAGATTTTAGGACCCCAGATGGTATATTTTTTGATAACCGGGCACCATCAGCTTTCTTCACCACATTTGCTTATGTACCTATTTTGTCTTCTGTGATCATCTTGGGAAAGTGAGCATCGCAGAATATCAGGTTGTTAGAGCAAGGTATTCTTGTGTTGAGGGAATACTTGAGTAGAGGCCCAATATCTATCTGCTACCCTAATACTTTACATATAAATATCTGTACATAGATTTATTTCCCTATGGTGTTATATATATGTATATATATATATATATTTACATATGTATATGACTGTATTTAGATCTCTATAAATGTCCTTTGCCTCCTAGGCTTTTCCTCTATTTCCTTTTACTTTTCTCTTTTCCCACTATCATGTTTGGCCTTCATTTGGATTTCAATAATTTCTCTCGGCCACACTGTCCTTGATTAAGCCCCACCAGGCATCCTACACGTTCCTTACCATCAGTTTAGATCACTGGTTGTTCCCTTTTTCCTGGTTTGTTGGAATTGCCCTTTCTCTCCCCCCAGCCTCTGTGTGGAGCAAATGAAGAAAGAAGGAGAGTGGAACATATCCTGGCCCACCAAGCTCTAAGGATGATATTCCTGATCAGAGAACCATAGGGCTGGCCCCACTGTAAGACCTCTTTAACAAGGATTGAACTATCGAATTGTATGATATGTGTATTATATGTTAATAAAACTTCAACAAGAAAAAAGAGAAAGCAAGAATGTTATTTTTGAGGACTAACATGTGTCTAACCAATACCAAGATATTTTCAGCAAAGTGAGTCTAAATAAATTTGAAAAAATCAAGATAGTGCAAATAATTTTCTCAAATTGCAATGCTATAAAATTACAAATCAATAGAAAGATCAAGGGGGGAAAGCAAAATATATGGAGATTAAAGAACACCTTTCTTAAAAACTATTGGGTACTTAAAGAAATAAGGAATAAGAATTAAAAATTCATTGAAGCCAAAAAGAACAAAACCAAAACATACCAATTTTGGGTGGAGGAGACAGATAATACTCAGGGCAATTTGTAGCAAAAAATGCATACATCAAAAAAGAAGAAAGAACCAAAATTTTATCCCACCATATTCAATAATTAGAAAAAGAGCAGTAAAATAAATTTTTGGGCTGAGCCTCGGTGGCGTAGTGGTTGTGCGCGGGACTGCGGCCCACTGGGACAAAGGTTCAATTCCAGCAGTGGGGCTGGGCCTCCTACTCCCACCACCGGAAAGCAGTGATGCCAAAAAAAAACCCAAAACATACAGTTACTTGATAATAAAGCTCTTTCTAAAAAAAAAAAATAAAAAATAAATAAATTTTTGACCATCAGAAGAAAGCAATATAGATGAGAGCAGAAATAAATAAAAAAATAAAAAACAATAGGAAAAATCATTAAGTCAAGAAGTTGGTTCTTTGAAAGCATTTCAGAAATTGACAAACTGCCAAGTCTAACAAAGGAAATGGTGAAGATGTAACTATTATGACTAAGAAACAAAATAGGTGCCATCACAACAGAACCAATTGCAAATAAAAAATTAATAACCATATATAAAGGGCTGTCCTCCAACTAGTTTGAAAACTGAAATGGAAAATTTTCTAGACACATACTACCCACCTAAAGTAACACAACAAATGGAAAAAGCCTCAACAGACCAAAACAAAAGAAGAAAAAGGTCAGGTCATTAAAAACTATTGATAACCCCCAAATCCCTCCAGAATCAGATGACCTCATTGGGGAATTCTATCAAGTGTTCAGAGAAGAGTTGACTCCAATCCTACTCAAGACTATTCCAGAATATAGAAAAGTACTTTATTTTTTTTTTGGGGGGGGGGGCATCACTGCTCTCCGGTGGTGGGAGTAGGAGGCCCAGCCCCACTGCTGGAACTGAATCTCCGTCCCAGTGGGCCGCAGTCCCGCGCACAACCACTACGCCACCGGGGCTCAGCCCAGAAAAGTACTTTAAACTCATGAATACATTTTATAAAGTGAGTATAATACTGATGCTAAACAGACAAAAATATTTCCAGAATGGAAAAGTATAGGCCAATATCCCTTGTGAATATAAATGCAAAAATTCTAAATAAAATCCTAGCCAATAGAATACAACTACATACATACATCATGATCAAGTGGGATTCGTAGCATGTATGCAAGCATGGCCCAACATTAGAAAAACGATCAATGTAACCCACTATATAAATAACACAAAGCATATAAATAAAACAAAGGAAAAGAACTACATGATCATATAGTACATATAGAAAAAGCATTTGCCGAAGTGAAAACATATTCTTGATAAAAGCATTCAGCAAAATGGGAAAAGAAATTCCTTAACATAATAGAGATCACATACTCACTCCATGAGGAGAAACTGAAAGCATTCCCCATATGAACAGTTCTCAGACAAGGATGCCTTTTATCACCACTTATTCAAAATTGTGCTGGAGGTATTTGCCAGCGTTAAGACAACAAAAGCGAAATCAAAGGTATTCCAAATGGCAAAAATAAAACTCTTTATTTACAGATTATGAATTTAGATGTACTAAACTGTGGGAAAGAATTGAAATCTTTGGCAATGTGGCTGGCTACAAGATTAACACAGAGAAACCAATTGAATTCTGGTATAATAATGAACAGAGCTCTGAAAAGGAAATGTAGAAAATAATACCATTCACATTCCTTGAGGCTCACTGGCCCAACATGGTCACTGAAGTAAAATGGGTGCATAAGCAAATGTGATGAAGAAAGACGATGGGGCTCAGCCATCAAAGGACATATTGTCTGGAGTCTTAAAAGCCTAAAGATAAACGATAGACCATCCACTTGAGAAGAGACCACACCCACACAGAAGAAGCACAACAGCCAGTGAGGCCACATGGTGGTGAAAGGTCTAGGCAATAGACATCATCCGGGGGGATAAAAACACATATCAATGTGTGCACACACCCCCAAGGTGCCCACTGAGGACATGTGGGAGCATGAACAAGAGTGGTGAAGAAAGCTGATGGTGCCCAGCTATCAAAAAATATAGCAACTGGGGTCTTAAAGGCTTGAGCAGCCATCTAGCTCAGGAGCAACAGAACCCACCATAAAAGAAGCTCGCTTGCCTGTGCGATCATGAGGTGCTGAAACAATCAGGCATCAAAGAACAAAAATCAAAATCAATGAACCAATTAACTCCCGATATCGCTGAAGACAAATGGATACAGATGCAAACAGAGTAGAAGAAAAGATCATTATGAGGGGAGGGGCAGTGTGGGGACCTAAGGCCCACTGGTGGGTAATTGGCCACCCCTTTACAGGGGAGCCACGGGAAGGAGAAAGACTAGTCAGAGTGCAGCCTGGCAGTGATGATGCATACAAGTTTCCTCCAGTTCCTGAGGTCTCCCTACCCCGCAACCATCATGATCCCAACTCTACTTTGCGCATCCGGATGGACTGGAGAAGGTACACTAGTGGAGAGGGGGGCTGGAGATATGGGGAAATCAGGATGGATGGGCACCCTTGGGCTGGTGGTTAGATTGGAACTACTGGATGGGTGGAGAGAAGGTGGGTAGAGACGGAACCAACTGCAAGAATCTACATATGACCTGTCTGGAGGACGGGCATGGGTGACTAGGTTGAGGGAGGTGTCGGGCAGGGTAAGATACGACAGAATAATAATAATTTATAAAGTATTGAGGGTTGATGGCGGAGGGAGAGCAGGGGAACAGGGGAGGGGTTGGAGGAACTGACACCAGGGGCTGGGGGAAAAGGCGGATGTTTGGAGAATGATGACGGCAGCGGACGTGCGAGAGTTCTTGTCACAGTATGTTTATTTATGTATTGGAAAAATGATGTACGAGCCCCTAATAAAATGATTTTTAATTAAAAAAATACCATTCATAATGGTCAGTCACAAAATGAAATACCCAGACTTCTGCTTAATATGGCTTGTCTAGCCAGAGGAACCACAGAATTCTTCTACAACAAACCAGGGAGAAAACACAGGTGCCCAGAATTTTGAAGAAAATAATGAAAATGAAGTGAACTGAACTAAGGAGACCATGGATCTGCCACACCCTGAGAGGGTGTGGAAGAAGGGGCAGCATGGGGAGACTACCCACTCCCAGGAGGGTGGAGCAGGGGTCAAACCAGCACTGCTACCCCAGGAGTTCTAAGGGGTACATGCCCTTAAGTCCCAAAGTGGACTGATAGTACAGATTCCATGTGGGGCATTTTTCTTTTTTTCTTCTTTTTTTTATTCCTCATTGAATTGTCAGTGGGGCTGACAATAAGTGCAGGCTGACTGACTACCACTGGCTGCATGGCTGCTGTCTATAGCCTGAGATGAACAGCAGGTGTAGGACATTTTATTGATTAAGTTCTTTTACTCATTCCTAAACCTATGGAGCTGGGTCAAATGGATGTCAGTTACAAACTCTGCAGCTTTCAGAGACTAAGGGGTGAGCCTGCCTAAGTAATGCTATTTATGTTTTCATTTTATTTTGTGGTTTCTATTATTCCTTTCTCACATCACTCAATAGTGAACTATCCTTATATAGCCCAGCCACCCTCCATGCCCTAATAGGTACCCCATGATGTCGAACACAAAAAGACAAATATTGTATGAGACCCGTTACTTAAACATACCCAAAGAAACAGACTTCAATGATAACTATGAGTGGGAAGGGATCGGAGGGATGGGAAATAGGGTAGAAAGTAGACAGCTATTAACTTGGTGAAAGGGATGAAAATGTATGACAAAAAGGAGATGGGAGGTGGGGTAGGTGGGAGCCAAGGCACGCTACTGGAGGGTTGGTAAGTTGAATACAAAAAATGAGTGTCTGACAAATAAGGTGAAAAATGAATCAGAGTAAAGTGTTGTTTTTTTTTTGTGGGCATCACTGCCTCTGGTGGTCATGGGCGCTACCCAGTGCTGCTCCTAAGAGCCACCGCTGGATTTGAACCGCCAAGCCCGCGGGCCACAGTCCCGCACTTAACTACTTACGCCACCGGGGCTCAGTCCCAGAGTAAAGCGTTATAATGAAATGTGCTTAATTTAAGACCAAGAGCTAGAAAATACTTGGCATTTCTCAAATTGAAAGAACTGAAGAAAAAAATTCAACCCTTGAGTTGTAATAGTTGAAGGATTCTAAGGGCAAAATGTAGAATGATGCAGGAAGCATCACAAGATGACATAAAAAATACACAGTAACTGTACCAAAAATAAGAGAATATTACTTAAGTATTTCAGGAAGTGGCATTTGACCAGGTCCCAATGGTATTGCAGGATGAAGTCTAAGATGCACTAAAGGCACTGGAAACCAAAAAAGGCTCCAAATGACACAATACCATTTTACGATGTTTCAACAAACTGATGCAGCACTGAAAGTGTTCCACATCTATGCCAGGAAATTTGGAAGATCGACTGAGCAGAAGAAATTCATATTCATGATCCTTTCAAAGAAATGTAATCCAAGAGAAAGCAAAAATTATCTAACAATATCTTTGATACGCCTTGGTGGCATAGTGGTTACAGGTTGGGTTGCTAACTGCAAAGTCAGTAGCCAGAAACTACCAGACACTCCTCAAGAGAAAGATAGGTCTTTATACTCTCTTAAAGAGATACAGTCGGGCTGAGCCCCGGTGGCGTAGTGGTTGTGCGCGGGACTGCAGCCCACTGGGACAGAGGTTCAATTCCAGCAGTGGGGCTGGGCCTCCTACTCCCACCAGCGGAGAGCAGTGATGCCCCCCCCCAAAAAAAAGAGAGATACAGTCTTGGAAATGCACATGAGCAGCTCTACTCTGCCCAGTATTGACTCATTGGCATTGAGAGAGTGAGACCATTGATATCACACAAAAGTAAAATCTTGCTGATGATAGTCTTAAAAATTAGTTACATCAAATACATTGACAAAGAACTGCCAAAAATTCAAGCTGGATTCAGATGAAGATCTGGAAAAAATTGATTTCAGATGGATCTTGGCTCAAAGCAGAGAACACCAGAAACAGGTTTATCTGTATTTCATAAACTATGCAAACATACTTAATTAAGTGGATATTTAGCAAATTATGAATAACGTTACAGAGAATGTGAATTCTGGAACCCATAACTGTGCTCATGTAGAAGCTGTACAGAGACCAACAGGCAGTGACTGAAATAGAACAAATGATTATGACATGCTTTAAAATCAGCAAAAATGTACATCTGGGTTGTAATGTGTATCATGAGTAAATAATCTGAAAAGCAGGACTAGAAGAAGAACAGTATCAGTATTGGAGGAAGACTAACAACCTGAGACAAGCAGATAACATAACCTTGTTTGCTTAAAATAAAAAGGAATTTAAGCACTTATTGTTGGCTATCAAAGACTTCAATGTAAATTGCAGTTCAAGGTAAAGAAAACTAAAATTCTCACAACCGTAACAATAAACATTATGAAACATGCAGAAAATATTGAATTTGTCAAGGATTTAATTGTACTCGGAAAATGAATAAAAACTAAAGAAAAATTGATGTATTTGAATTGTAGCATTGGCAAAGAATATTGACTATACCATGAACTGTCAGATGAATGAACAAATCAGTCTTGGAAGAAGCACACACAGAATGCTTCTTCAGAGGGAGAATGGCAAGACTTCAGCTCTCATTCTTTGGATGTTATCACCAGGGGAAAGGTCCTGGAGCAGGACATCAGGTTTGGCTAAATAAAAAGTTCAGCGAAAAAGAATAAGATTCATGACATAGGCTGACACAATGGCTCCAACAGTGGGTTCAAATCTAGCTTTAATTTTGAATATACAAATTTTGAATATCAAGTGATATGATTTTCTATATATCAGATCACGTTATCTGGGAAAAGAGAAATTTTTCCTTTCCCATCTGGGTTTGAAAATAAAGGGAATTTTATAAATATCCTAAAAATGAAAGGCTACTCATTTTTAGTTTCTTGAATGTTTTTATAGGGAAATGGTATCAGGTTTTATAAAATGTTTTTTCTGAGTGCTGAGCCCCGGTGGCATAGTGGTTGTGCACGGGACTGCGGCCCCCTACTCCACCACTGGAGAGCAGTGATGCCCCCCCCCCAAAAAAAAAAGGTTTTTTCTGTTAAGACAATCATGTTGCTTGTGGGCTTTTTATATTCTGTGATGTATTACATTATTTTCAGATATTAAACAAATCTTGTATTTTTACATAAATTTCACTTGGTCCTGGAGTATCATTTTTGGAACTCTGGTGGTGCAGTAGATTAAGCATTTGGCTACCAAGAGATCAGTTCAAACCTACCAGTCATTTCCTCTTGGGAAAAAGATGGGACACAACTTTGGTAAAGATGTGCAGTCTCAGGGTTCTATGAAGGAGTGCTACTGTGCCCTATAGGGGTAACTGGGTCAGAATCTAATCCAGAGTAGTGGGATTAGTTTGGGGTGATTCAGTTTGCTATTATTTTGAAGGATTTTACATTTATATACATGAGACATATTAGTCTTCAATTTTCTATTCTTGTGATGTATTTGATTTTGGTTTCAGGATAATGCTGGCCTAAAAGGTAAGTTAGTAATTATTCAGGGCTGAGCCCGGGTGGCGTAGTGGTTGTGCGCGGGACTGTGGCCCACTGGGACGGAGGTTCAATTCCAGCAGTGGGGCTGGGCCTCCTACTCCCACCACCGGAGAGCAGTGATGCCCCCCCCCAAAAAAAAACATTCGTCATTGTGCTATTTGTGTGTGCACTTTATTTGTGTAAAATATCATAACCATGGCTCTAATGAAAGTTACTAATACCAGCAGTAAAGCTAAGAGGAATACTGAGAACCATGATAGAGTTCAAGAAAGAAATCACTGTTTAATTTCAATCAGGTTGTCTGATTTGGTGGCTGAATACAGTAACATGGCTAAGTTGACATTATCAACATTTTTTGAGGGGGAAAAGGTGATTAAAGTGGCTAATGTAGTAAAAGGTATGAAATTGTTAATCAAGAATCCAAGAATCCAGGCCATCAAAGAGGTTGAAAAGTTATTGCTAATTTGGATGAATCAGAAACATTTGATGGCGTATCTGAGACAATGATATGAAAAAAGGCTATATTTTCCCAAAGTAATTTAAAGTCATGAAAAAATGAGTTTAAGTGTAAATTTTGGGCCTCAGGACCAATTATTTGGTTTTCCTTTATTTCTTATGGGAAAATTGAGTTTGAAAACTGAGGTCAATTTTGACTTTGTATTCATCATGGTATTAGGTAGGGTTCCCTAGAGAAGTGGTTCTCAACCTTCCTAATGCCACGACCATTTAATACAGTTCTTCATGTTCTGATGACTCCCAACCTTAAAATTATTTTTGTTGCTATTTCATAACTGTAATTTTGCCATGATTTTTTGAAATTTTGCCACTCTTATGAATTGTAAATATCTGATAGGCAGGATGCATTTTCATGTTATGAATTGAACATAATTGAAGCACAGGGATTAATCACAAAAACAATAGTTAGGTCTATATTGTGAAATATTTATTTCTAATTACAAATAAACGAAAATTTGTCTTGAAGAATGAAGTAGCACAGTCTTCATGCTGGGTACTTGTATGTGAGTGTATCTGCATGTGGGCAGAGCCACCAGGACACAGATAGTGTCTTGGTTCCTAAGACCATCAGAACAAAGAGCAGAAGCTTCCCACGGGCAAAGTGGCCAGTCTACTCACAGGCAGCAAGCAGCAGGATGGGTCACCAGCAGTCAAGAGTTAGCAAAGCAGGCCCGGATGGGCTATCAAATGCAAACGTTACAAGACAACAGGATCCACCAGCTTCAAGCTTAAGTGATGCACCACCCAGAGACGTGGGGAAGCATGCCTTGAAGGAGTCTCAAGCTCTGGGAACCTTAAACTCTAGCGACATGATCCACAGGTTGGTTTGGCCCCACAGGTAGTACAGCTCACAGGCTGAGGTCGAGAATTAGATAAAGCGGCAGCATACTCCAACATGTTCTAGCATGCTCTGATCACCAGAGAGCAAGAGAGACGGAGGCAGGCCCTGCAGAACCATTTATCTCCTTGCCCTACAATTAAACTGTGACTCGATTAATCCCATATGTTCCCATTGGCCAGGTTGGCACAATAAACCTACCTATCACAATCATTTTTTAAAAAGTTTTATTGGCACTTAACCCACATATCACACAATTGAATAGTTCAATCATAACAAGAACTGTACAATCAGTTTTGGAACACTTTCTTCCTTATATCCATCTTAAAGTATTTTTCTAATTCTAATAATAATTTCTTCTTTGACCTTAATTTACAACTGTTGTTTCATTTCTACATATCTATAAAGTTGGGCTGACTCCTGGTGGCACAAGTGGTTGAGTGCAGGACGGTGGCCCGCGAACTTGGCAGTTCAAATCCAGCGGCGGCTCTCAGGAGCAGCGCTGGGTAGCTCCCATGACCACCAGAGGGCAGTGATGCCCCCCAAAAATCAAAACAAAACAAAAAACACCAAAAAATATTTATAAATTTTTCAACATTTCATTTGTAATTGACTTCTAATTTCATTACATTGTGATTGGAGAAAATACTATTCATAATTTTAATTAGGCAGATTTTGTGGCATAGCCTATGGTCTATCCTGGAGAATTTTTACAGTAAACAAATGTGTATCTTGCTGTTGTCGAAATGTTACATATGTCTTTTAGGATGAGCTAGTTTATTGAGAATACTTATAGGCGGGTCTATGTTTACAGTTGTTCTATCTCCCTGATGGGCTGCCCATTTTATAGTTATAAAAGATGATCCTTACCTAGTTAAATTTGGCTTCAAAGTCTATCTTGGTTATTATTAGTATAAAAACACCAGCTCTTTTATGACTGATGCTTACATAGTAGATTTTTTCTGATCCTTTTTCTTTCAATTTATTTGTATCGTTGATTCTAATTCATCTTTCCCATAGATAGCTGGATCTTGGTTTTAATTTTTTATCCAGTCTGACAATCTCTGCTTTTTGGATTGTCTAATTCAGTTATAGTTAACATTATTATTCATATGGCTGAATTTATGTCTATAAATTTACTTTTTTGCCCTATGTTTTATTTTCCTTCTTACTTTACTGGTTGCTTTTGCATTAAGTGAATATTTTCTAATATATTAATTCCTTTAATGATTTAACTATATATATATAATTTTTTTGGGGGGGGGCAATCACTGCTCTCCGGTGATGGGAGTAGGAGGCCCAGCCTCACTGCTGGAATTGAACCTCCGTCCCAGTGGGCCGCAGTCCCGCGCACAACCACTACGCCACCGGGGCTCAGCCCCGGATTTAACTATATTTTTTTGAGTTACCATACTTCCTTAGTGATTGCTATAGTGCTTATAGTAAACATCTTAATTTACCAGAATTGATTTCAGATTTCTATCAACCTAATACCAGTCACAGATAGAATTGTTATTCTTTTTTTTATAAATGTTGTGTTTTTTTTTTTTCTTGCATCACTGTCCTGGGAATAGGAAGCCCAGCCCTACTCCTGAAGAGCTGCTGCTGGATTTGAACCGTCAACCCTGTGGGCCACAGTCCTCAACAGAACCACTGCGCCACCAGGGCTCAGCTAGAATTGTTATTCTTATGGGTCTATTTGTTCTTCCCCTTTTATGTTCTATTATTATACATGTATACATAATCCCAAAAAAGGTTGATACTTTTTATCATTTGTCATATAAGTAAGCCAAGAAGAGAACAAGTATACTTATGGTTGCTATATTAACCTTCATATTTACTACTTCCAATTCTCTATATTTCTTCCTATCGATTCATGTTACTATTTGGTATTTTTTTTCTAACATAGCTTTGTTTCTATCTGTCTCTTTTTGATATCATTATTAAGTATTTTATATTTTTGTTATACAACCATCAAAACACACACATTTACACAACTGCTTTGTAGATCAGTTAATTGAAGAAATATGTGATTATGACTCTCTTAGAAAATTATTTACAGGCGTGAGGGAAGAAAAAATGAGGAGCTGATATCAAGGGGTCAAATAGAAGTATATGTTTAGAAAATGATGATGGCAACATATGTACAAAATATGCTTGATACAATTGATGTGTGGATTTTTTTGTCTCAGATACTCTTTTTAAAATATCATTATATTGGGGGGTTCATACAACTCTTATCACAATCCATACCTTCATCATGTCAAGCACATTTGTACATTTCTTGAGCCATTGGTATCAGTGTCTCATTTTTTCCCCTCCCTCTCTCATAAACCCTTGATAATTTATTTATAAATTATTATTTTCTCATGTCTTACACTGACTGATCAATGTCTCCACTCACTTTTCTGTTGTCCGTCCCCCTAGAAGGGGGTTGTAGGTAGATGTATGGATTGTTAAAAGAGTTGTAAGAGCCTTCAATAAAATGATCTTTAAAAAATTACTTAACTTTTCCACAAATGCAAACTATTGTCTGAAATAACTTGTTTTCAACTTGAAGAAGCTCCTTCAGTATTTCTTTTAAGGGAGGTCTGCTAGCAATAAATTTGCTCAGCTTTTACCTTAGATTTGGTTTGCCTTCATTTAAAAAACAAAATAGTTGTACTATACAGGGGATACTTTGTTGACCTTTTCTTTTTTACATTCAGCATTCTGAAGATGTGCCACAGCTTTCTGGCCTCTATCATTTTCATGAGAATTCAGTTGCTAATTTTATTGTATATGATGAATTATAAGATTAATCTTGCTGCTTTCAAGTTTTTGCCTTTGCATATTTTGATTGGTGCATCTTAACTGTGAATATTTTTGTAGTTATTCTATTTAGAGTTCACCGAGTTTCTTGGATGTGTAGGTCAAAATTATTTATCAAATTTGAGTTTGTAGTGGCTTTAGTTTTAAAATATTTTTGTTATGTTCCATTTCCTTGCTCATTTCATGGAGCTACCAGTCCCCCTTAATTGGTCACTGCTAAACTTTCCATTCTTTTGTCAGCACTCTTTGTCTTAAACTTCTCCAAGCTCTGTTTCAAATAAAGTCAGTCCCCTTAGGGTGAACTACGTCCTTATGGCTTCTTTCCCTGGGCAGAACTTCTGCATTGCTGCTCAGGACCTAGGGGTGGAAACAGTAGCTAGTTTTTCCCAGAGGGACCCTTTAAAAAGCAGGGTGTTGGGCAGCTGCTGATTGTCACGTTTCTTTTGGTTTGCCTTTTCTAACACGGAAACTCCATCTTGTGACTAGATGGGGTAGAGCTACCAGGGGTCTAGTATTCCTGTTTGTTCTTTCGGTGTTAGGATTTCTACCGTATTTCTGGGGCTCGAGAGAAAGAAGAGATCCCTAGACCACTGATCTGCTCTTGCCTGAAATAGTGCTTCAAAAACACAGAGCAGCAAAACACAAAGCAGATCAAACATTCCATTGGCCTGCCTTACATTGAAAGAAATTGTAGAAACAGACCAAGAGCGAGGACGGTGAGGGAATGTCCTTAGCTTCGCCCACTCAGATGGTGAGGGGTGGGAGCAGGCTGTGGCTCTTTTATGTAGCTAGATTTTATTTATTTATTTCTTTATTTTTGTTTGTTTTTTGGGGGGCATCACTGCTCTCCGGTGGTGGGAGTAGGAGGCCCAGCCCCACTGCTGGAATTGAACCTCCGTCCCAGTGGGCCTCAGTCCCGCGCACAACCACGACGCCACCGGGGCTCAGCCTGTAGCTAGATTTTATTGAATAACTGTTTCTCCATTTGTTACTTATATGCCTTTACTACAATGTCCAGATACTTCTAAAAATATGGTGGTAAAAATATATACATAAGAATTTTTCTCAACACAATTTTCACACTTACACGGTCGTGATATTGACTGTGTCATAGGCTGTGACAGTATTATGGCTACCCTTTCCCCAAAATATGCTTTTATCATTAATATAAAATCAATACCCCCCAAGCACAAGTTCCCCTTCCTTCCATTCCTGGGTAACTGTTAATCATTTTTGGTTTCAATGTATTTCTGCTTATTTCATAGAAAAGACATCATACAGGCTGAGCCCCGGTGGCATAGTGGTTGTGCGCGGGACTGCGGCCCACTGGGATGGAGGTTCGATTCCAGCTCCACGGAGCAAAGGCTGGGCCTCCTGCTCCCACCACCTGAGGGCAGTGATGCCCCCCCCCCCCAAAAAAAAGACAAGACATCATACAATATTTGTCCTTTTGCAACTGGATGATTTCACTCAGCATAATGTTTTCAAGGTTCATCCTTCTGGTATAAACTAGAACTTCATATCTCTTTATGGCTGTATGATATTCCATTGTATGAATGAAGACAGGTCATAAAATATTGCCAGAAAAATTCTAAACAACTTTTATCAAACAAAATTATCAAAATGTGAAGCCAATTTTTCCTCAACATCTTTCATATAGGTCTGAAGGCAGTGTTGCCATCTTCCTAACCTTTTCCCAAATAATTTTTTCTTTGCAATTTACATATCAAAACAAGTTTCAGTACCCTCAAATAATTTTTGTTTCTATGTTCTTTGAGTTTAGACACCAAAAAACTGTCTGAAGGGTTAAGAGCAGGAATAAGGTTTCCCCTCAAAATTTCTTTTTTGTTTGTTTGTTTTTTTTTGGGGGGGCATCACTGCCCTCAGGTGGTGGGAGTAGGAGGCCCAGCCTTTGCTCCATGGAGCTGGAATCAAACCTCCATCCCAGTGGGCCGCAGTCCCACACACAACCACTATGCCACCGGGGCTCAGCCCCCAAAATTTCTTTCCTTTTTTTTTTTTATGGGCATCCCTGCTCTCCGGTGGTGGGAGTAGGAGGCTCAGCCCCACTGCTGGAATCGAACCTCCATCCCAGTGGGCCGCAGTCCTGCGCACAACCACTACGCCACCGGGGCTCAGCCCCCCAAAATTTCTTATAGGAGAGTCCTTGCTAGGTTTTAAGAATGAGCAGGTACACTGCAGTGAAAGGGGAAAAACAATTCCTTGATGCAACTTTTCTGGCTTTTTGCTCACAAATATAGCTTTCAGTTTTGTTAAACTTCATAAGCCTCTGTGATTGTTCTGTGTTCTTCAAGAAAATCTAACAAGATTATCCCACTTAAATCTCAAAAAAACAGTTGCCATAACCTTCTGACTTCTCTGCCTTCTCATTTAACTGGACCAGCAGATCGTCATTGTTTTGATAGTATCTTTTTATGAGTTGCCATCAACTTGATGGCACTGAGCTTAATCTGGTAACAAGAAGATTAGTGTAACACGAGAGAACTTGCTGACAGCCATTGATTAAACACAGAAACATATTTAAAGACATTGTTTGAAATAAACCTGGGTATGTATGAGTTGGAACTTTAATAGCCAATTCTTTTTAAGCTATCCTCATATATACCATATTTAGCTTACTTATTCATCTGTTGATGGATATTTCCATTGTTTCTTCTTTTTGGCTACTGTGGAAATTTCTACACGGAATGTTGATGTATGGGCTTCTGCTTGTACTCTGGTCTTCATTTTTTCTGGGTATATACCTAAGACTAGATGACTGGGTCACATAGTACTTTTAGGTTCAACTTTTTAAAGAACCACTTAGTGGTTTTCCACAGTGACTGCCTCATTTTACATGTTGTTTTCTGTTTCCAGAGACTTTTATTTTTTTTGCTCAGAGATATTTAATAGTTGCTTTTATGAGATTCATGACTTAATAATGATTGTTTTGCTGGGGTTACTAAACCAAAATCCAAATTCATTGCCACCATCGATCCCAACTCAGCCACCGTATGAAAGTAAAACTGCCCTATCGGAGGACGTAAATCATATCTTCCTCTGCAGAGTAGCGTATAGGTTAAAACCACCAGCCTTTCAGTTAGCAGCTAAATGCTTCAACACTGCATCACCGGGGCTCTTTTATGCCTGGGGAGAAGATTCACGAAGTTTCTCATCACCTACGAAAGCACTTTTCCTCTCTTGTCATCTTGCCCTAAGACACCGAATTCTGGCATATTCTCCTAACATTTTCTCAAATCAATGTTCTTTTCAGTGTGCTTTCCAGAAGTATATATTATTGTCTTTCCATTTTTCTGGATTATGAAACATCTTCTTAATGTGATTTCTGGCCTCTGGTTTCTCTATACTGTAATTTGTGTCATACATTGCTCCCAGATGTATTTTCTTAAAGAAGTGTTTTGCTGATATTTCATTTCTCAGAAAACTTAAAAATTTACACTAATGAAATAAAGTTCACACTTCTTGAACAATCTAGCTTCAACTTGATTTCTGAATGGAATCTTCAACTATCCTTCATCCTATTTGGACCACTTGCTGTTCCTTGGACATGCCTAGAAACTTGTGATCTTTGCATCTTTGCTCCTTCTATTCATTTTATCTGGTTGGCTTATATAAGGGGGCTTCAAAAAGTTCATGGAAAATGGTATTAAATGGAATTTTCCCATCAACCTTGAGTCCCACCCATGTTTACCTCTATCAAAATTCCCCCTATTATTAAGGGCCTGTTAGCAATCATTCCCTCCAACTACAAGGGTGCTTTCCTTTTTCCTAATTATTGAAAGATTTTATTTTATTTCAATCTCTTACCCCAGACCTTTTAATTCTTTGTATTCGAGAAATTTATGCTTCTTATATAGGCAACGCATTCTTTAATGGCATAGCTCATAAACTACATCTATTTTATTTCCCTCGGTATCCAGTGGATAAATACCTTGCTTATAGTAAACATTTAATAACTAGATGTTAGATCCTTGAATATGCTTTATTGCTATAAACCAGTTATTTGAAGACATGTTTTAATGTTGTTAGCCTAGAAAAAGGTTTTTTACCTAAGCGTTGGAGTTTTCAATACTTACACGCTCTTTTAACTGGATTACTTCTTTGTCTTTTTGTTGCTTCCACTGTCTAAACTTCTCAGCATCCTCTTTCATCTGACGCATTAACTGTATCCGCTGTTTTTTCATCACCTGTAAAAACAAAAATCAGTACACATATTAGTCATTTTACTTTATTCTAGGCAAGTAAACAGATGGGAAGATTTACCATTAAGAAGAGGGAAAAACCCAGAGCTAAGTGATTTAATAATTAGGAATCCAATACTCATGAACACTCGAAAGAATAAAAAAACAAATGTATGTATAATTGAAATCTCGTCCTAAATTCATTAGTTACAAAGAAACTTCAAGGGGACAAAATGTTAGAAAATATGTACAAAGCCCCCAGGATAAATCTACCTAGCAAGTATTCTACTCTAAGAGGCTCAGTACAATGAACTTCTAAACACCATTTTGCAAATATCAGAAACTGAACATTCAATAACTGACAAATTTCCTCCTTCTTTCTATGTGTCTGTCATTTTATTACTATCTTATGAAATTATTCCATATTGTCATGGAAAGCATTCAGGATATCACCACTACATACAAAGATATCTTTGCCTTTTGGTTTCAGAAAATCTAAGATCATACTCTGAATATCAAATCAGGGTTTTGTTATTTCAATTCTGTCATACCAGCACAATGTCCTGCAAAACAAACATCAATGGAGACTCACACACTCGAAATGTTTGCCCTGCCTGTTAATTCCTTACTTGAAAAATACCTCTCTAGTAAAATTCTAAAGTGGAATAGCTATGTTTCTAATTTCCAATTAAATGAATGCAGACATGACAGCTTATTACCTGTATCTCCTGGTTCAGTTTGGAGACAGTATGCTCTGTGGACTCCTTCAACTTTAGAAGTTTGGACTGTTCATTCAGTTTCTTCTTCAGAGCAGAAATTTGAGTCTCTAGCTCCTGGAGACGTCTGCGGCGACGTTCACTCAACCTAAATATGAAAGGTACAGGAGTGAAGGCTCCAGACACCAAAGTCTGACTTCAAAAAGAAAAAAAAATACCATACTCCCAGGTTTAAACTCTGCTATATGAAAAGTAGGTGGTTAATACATAGATATTTAAAAATAATGGTAACTTACCACTCAAATAACCAAAATTATCTCAAAAGTGCAGGTTTAATACAAAGAACAAGTGTTTTTTGTGGATGTAGCAATCCAGTGACATCAATACACATTCTGCATCACTATTCTATGTCAAAAGGTGGTTCTTTAAAAGGATTTCACTTCACTTCAATTGTAAGGAGTAATTCTAATTATTATTATGAGTCTGAAATGCAAATTAAACATGTTATATAACTTTTAAGAAATGAGCCAGACTCAACAGAACAAGTCATTAAATAAAAAGGTGACAGAGTTTGAGGCAGAATAGTATGTTCTGGTTGTCTGTTTTCATTTTATTCTTAATTCACTAAGGAATGGCTAGGCTTATTTCCCAATCGCTATCCTGGATAGTAGGGAGAGTTGGTGGTATTGTGGGTTAGGCATTAGATTGCTAACTACAAAGTCAAGTGTTTCATACCACCAGATGCTCTGTGGGAGTAAAAATGAAGCCATCTAATTGTAAAAATATTTGGTCTTAGAAACCTAAAAGGGGCTGAGCCCCGGTGGAGTAAGTGGTTGAGTGCGGGACTGCGGCCCGCAGGCTTGGTGGTTCAAATACAGAGGCGGCTCTCAGGAGCAGGGTTGGTAGCTCCCACGGCCACTAGAGGGCAGTGACCCCCCCCCAAAAAAAAAAAAGAAACCTAAAAGAACATTTCTACTCAGTGGCAGTCAGTTTGGTTTTGGTTTACCCTGGATAGTAAATCTAATCACACGCCAATTTATCATGTTCCCCCAAACAAACCCACTTCTATCCAGTCAATTCCAACTCACAGTGACCTTATAGGGCAGAGTAAAACTTGTTCTCAGGGTTACCAAGACTATTAATCTTTACAAAAACAAAGTACTGTTTCTTTTGTGTATGGCTGGTGAGTTCAGACAGCTGAAGCGTTGGGTTGTCAGATAGACGTTTTAACCAAGTGCTACCAAGGGACCTTACTTTACTATCAGAGCAGGGATAAGAAAATGGTAGCTGTCTGGGAGGTTTAGTAATCTTTCAAAACCCAGCTCTAATGTTACCCTTTTATAAAGTCAACTGTAATCATGCCACCAGCCTGAATCGACATCTTCTCTTATGCACTGAGCTATGCACTGGGCTGCTAACACCAGGAAAGTGGTTCAAGCCCATCTGCTGTCCCTCAGGAAAGAGATGACCGATCTGCTCATGCAAACATTAATAGTCTCTGAAACACAGGCACCAAAACAGAAAATTCTGTTATTTCCTATAGAGTATTAGTTGGAATTGACTTGATGGCGATATTATGTGTATAGGAGGGAGAGGGGGGAGCCAGGGGCCCTCTTAACACTTAAAGTAATTGCATCCTAAAACATTTATTTGGTTGTTAGAGCTTTTATTGTCACTGTCATCCTAAGATATTATTAAAAACCTCAATAACTTTACTTTTCTTGGGTTTATATTTCCTCTCCAAAACTAGGTTTAAATCACTTAGGAAAAGAAATGTGTCCTTTTTTAAACTAAATCATTTTATTGGGGGCTCATACAACTCTTATCACGATCAAAACATAACATCAATTGTATGCAGTCCACATTTGCACATTTGTTGCCATCATCATTCTTGAAACATCCTCCTTCTACTTAAGCCCCCAAGAAATGTGTCTTATATACTACTTTCTTCATTGCTTCTGTAGCTCCTCACATACAATACAAATTTGAAATAGTATTGACTTTATTCTTACTTGGCTTGGTTGACATCCTTTTTTGTGATCTGAAGTTCATGCAACAATTCTTCCTTTTCCTTTTGCAGACTGATGACCTCCAATTCTAAACATTTTATGTTATCCTGGAGGTTAATTGATTAAAGAAAAACAAAGTGTTACATGGCACATGAAGAAAACTGCCTCAGTATTTACATATGTAGAATTTTAACATTTAGATTGTGCACTAAATTTTATCATTTAGATTGTGCACTAAAACCAGCT
Source organism: Nesogale talazaci (assembly GCA_004026705.1). Taxonomy (NCBI): domain Eukaryota; kingdom Metazoa; phylum Chordata; class Mammalia; order Afrosoricida; family Tenrecidae; genus Nesogale; species Nesogale talazaci. The sequence goes on along the minus strand of PVJH01024313.1, from coordinate 4,788 downwards.
GAGTCCCAGTGGTATAAGTGGTTGAGTAAGGGACTGAGGCCCGCGGGCTTGGCATCTCAAATCCAGCGGCAGTTCTCAGGAGCAGCGCTGGGTAGCTCCCACGACCACCAGAGGGCAGTGATGCCAAAGAAAGAAAAAGAAACTGCTTCAGTATTTACATATATAGAATTTTGTCATTTAGATTCTGCACTAAAACATTTGCTCTTGCTTTGATTGAGATTAAAGTCATACAGTGGAAAAACTATGGACTTAGAATTCAAAGGTTGGGGCTGAGCTCCGGTGGTGTAGTGGTTGTGTGTGGGACTGCGGCCCACAGGGTTGGCAGTTCAAATCCAGCACCAGCTCTCCAGGAGCAAGGCTGGGCTTCCTACTCCCACCAGGGTAGTGATGCCCCCCCCCAAAAAAAAAAAAAGAATTCAAAGGTCTGGGTTTGAACCTTGAGTCTACCACTCTTTGGAAAAGTCAATTAATGTCTTTTAGCTGTTATTTCTAAACATTAAAGAGCTAATATAGCAGGATTGAAACTACTCTATTCATAAAGGTCTACTGAAAAATTGGCTCCGGGCCTCAGGTCTGAGAGCTTAGATTTTGATAGGTTTTCCACTATTTGTGAACTGCTAAGAATGGGCCATGGTGTCTAAACTGTGTAAACAAAATTATTCTGATATATGCCTTTCTTCTGGGGGTTTGGAATGTGGTACATAGTATATCGATCAATCCTGGTAAAAACCTGAAAACCCATAGGCTTTTGGGTGCTTCTGCATTAGGGTCTGCTGTTTGTCACAGACGCTGGAGGAAGTAAGTGTTTCTTGTGTGCCTCCACTGGAGTAGAACACTTAGAAGCTTATGCCTAGTTTCCTCCAAAACTTTGTTTTATGGGCCTTTTTCATTTGCCAATTTTGCTCTGTATCCTTTTCAGTAATAAACTTTAGCCGTGAACATGATTATGTGCTGACTCCTGGGAACCCTCCTATAGATTCAAGCTAAACTATGGGTGGTCTTGGAGATCCAAGACAGTTTTCTTATCTGTATAAACAATTAACAGTAACATTTAACTCACTGGGTTGCTACAAAAAAAACAAATATAAAATGAGCAAACTGCATAAAACTGTCTTATTTTAGAAACATTCTTATTTTAGAACATTAAGAAATTGTTCAATAGCAATGCATTTCTGCATGTATATCAATCAACGATCTAGAAAGTGAAGTTTACTTATTCCCCAAATTGGGAAAATTCATTGAACATATTTCTTATTGTTCTTATAACTAAAAACAGGTAAATGGAAACTATGTGAGTGAGAGATTGACAACTAAGAGTATAGGCAAGGCCTAGACAAGTACTGGGCTGTCACAGAGAAACAGAAGCACTTTGTTATTTTGACTTCCATAAATTCAGTCCTGGTGCACCACAAACACAAGCACAATGGGACTAACAGCTGCCTCGTCCTGTACCACCATCAGTTGGGGGATTGGACTATTCCCATCCATTCACTATCCCAACCAGTGTATGAGCTACATTAGCACGGGCAATGAAATCAATCTCACTTCTTTATCGTTATTCTGCATAGTCAAACTGTCCAATAACAAGTATACACATTCTATTCACAATTCATCTGCCAGGTTATCATACTACAGTGGTTTGTGTGTTTCTCACATGCTGGAAGCTAGGCTGCCCATAGTTCAAATACCAGCAGGGTCACCCAAGGTGAAAAGGTTTCAGTGCAGCTTACAGACCAAGAACAGACTTGGAGAAGGAAGTGACAATACGTTTCTAAGGGATTAACCACTGAAAACCATTCTATTCTTTATGAGAGTAGAAAGTCTCATGTTTCTACCTTGGAATGACTGATAGTTCTGAATTGCTGACCTTGCGGCTAGCAGCTCAACTTATAATAAGGAAGCACATTAACCTTTGTTAACATATAAGGACTCCACTAGACTAAACTGGGTCAAAAATAACATGTTTTCTGTTCTGAATGTATTCTTTTTTAAAGCCAACAAGTTTGGCTCTGCATATTATGCTTTTTCATCATCGGAAATGATGTGCTACTATCCAAAAAGGCAAAAAGATAGAAGCAACCAAAAGGCCCACCTGTGGAGGAATGGATAAACTCTGGTACATTCACACATACAATGGAATGTTAGGGAACTCAAAAAGGCAATAATGTCACCGTCCAACACTTCATGACATTTGGTAGACATAGTCAAGAAAGTTTGTCAATCTCATAAAGACATATTTTACATGAGACCATTACTATATAAAAGAAAAATGGTTTCTACATCCAAAAACAGCAGACTTTGAAGGCTACTGTGATGTGCATGGGTTGGGGGTAGGGGTGGGTATAAGGGAAAGGTAAGAAGAAAGCTAGGGAGGAAACAGAAAAAAAAAGAATTTGTATCTCAAACAACAAATGAAACTGATGTGCTAGTTTTTTTATCATTGAATTAAAGAGAGATGGTTGGTTTTGCAAATGCTATCCTATAAATAGTTTACCTGGTACTGGAGCTGCATGGGCTGGAGCTGGCTGTCGTTCTGAGTCATTTTCCGAGCTAGAGCCTCTTTCAGTGCAAGGGCTTTATTTAACTCAACCAGCTCCTTGGACATCTGAGCCTGGTGTAGAGCATGCTGCGTGGTGAAAGCATCAGAAGATCTGCTGCTCTCTGGATTTGTTTCCACTTGCTGAAAGAAATAAGGATAATGATTTGTTAAATAAACAAGCAATTTGAATTCCTTAGGCAATGTCTCTATTCTTTTATAGTCGTGGCTTCTGATAAAATGTTTGCTTTAAACACCTGAAATAAACTGAGCTAGTGTATTTCACTGCTCACAGAAGAACTTTCTTTTATATACTTCAATTTAATTCCTAGAGCCCACCAAGTCTCTTGATTTTTCTTTTATTGATCTGGACAACATTTCTTTCTTATATCTCCTTCCAATAAGAGGTGTACCTAGAAATGGTACAATGGGAATTGTGGAAATGGAGCTGGCCTCTATTACTTGATTTATCTCTGTGTTAGTATTCTCTAGAGAAACAAAACCAGGATGCTTATGATTTTATATATATATATATATATATATATATATATATATATATATATTCATATATTTTACAGTATGAAGGAATATAAGAGCTAATTAGTCCAAACAGCAGAACAGAGAACTCAGTTAAACTCACTTCTGTGGAAGAGTTAATATACTGGATGTCTTTCAATTCATGAGGGGTCTGAGTCCTAGGTCAAGGAAGCGGACAACTGGGAGTTGAGTCTTCCCTCAGGCCAAGCAGGCAGAGTCCATCCACAGGCAGCAAACAGCAGGGTGGGCTACCAACAGTCAGCAGCTCAGGAGTTTAACAAAGCAGAACCAGATGGGATATGGAACCCAAGCAATTCAAGAAACAGAATCCACCTGCCAAACTCAAGCTATGTACATACCAGATGTACACACCAGCAACATGGCAAAGCAGTCATATGCTGGTCTGATCACCAGAGAGCAAGAGATGGGCTCTTCTGAGCCATTTATCTCAATTGTCTTCCAATCAAACTTGGACTTGATTAATCCCACATGTTCTCCTGGGCCTGGTTGGCACAATAAACCTACCTTTCTGCTATCTCCCATTTTCCTATATATATTCATTTGAGGAGGAAAAAGTCATCCCAAGAAAATGTAAAATTTTTCATTTTGATTTTATTGCACAACCTTTAGCCATTTTCTCTTATATGTGAGCAACTGGTTCTTTTAGTCCATAAAAACCACACACATATCTCCACAGCGAAAGAGAGACCAAACTTAACCCGGTGATCCAGGATGTGAAATGCAGTGTGGCGGCATGAAGTGGGGAACCAAGTGAAGGAGTCTGAGTACACACAACCCCAATCCCAACTACAGGGGCAGCCACCTCTCCACCAGGGGAGTTTGTCTTGGAGGTCAGCACTTGAATCTGCAGCTTGGGGAGTGAGAGATGCTTGACCAGAACATATGAGAACAAATGAAGGGGGATGAAGAGAGAATGGAGTAGATCCTGGTCCACCGAGCCTTCAGGACGATACCCCCACTCAGAGCAGCTGAGGCACAAAGAGGATCATATGGCCAGCCCCACTGTAAAATACAGCTACCATTGCTGACCCAAGGCCTTTCGGAGTCAACAATGGAGAACCAGGGGCAGGATTATACCCTGTCTGACACAACCACACCAGAGAAAAACACTAAGGGTGTGCAACAGAGCGTGGAGCTCCAGATGGAATGACAGGGATCAACCTTGGGACCAGGGAGTGGCACCCCATCTGACTCAACCAGGAGACACTCCTGGAGGTCAATGAACAGACCTTGAATTATTTATAGGTATTTTATATTGTTATTTTTTTACATATATATATATGTGTGTGTGTGTGTGTGTGTGTGAGACACTGGGGGGTTTTGTTGTTATCATTGCTTTATTTTCTTTGGCTGCTTCATTTTAGGAAGCTTTTTTTGGGTACATATTCTTACCTTTGCAGGTCTATCTAAATAAGATAGGCTGGATGAACAGTGTGGAGGCGAAAATGAAGGGACTGATGGTTCCGGGGTGCAGGCTATGGGAGAAGGGGAGGAGGGGGAAAGGAGATGGTGTTGACCAGCCCAGGGATAAGGGTATATCAATTGATCCAAAATTAGAGACAAGGTGGATGAGAGAAGTCCAATAGGGATTGATCAAGAGAAAATACTGACACCCAAATGGAGGCTGAGTATGATAGTGGGACAAGAGGAAAGTAAAAGGAAATAGAGGAAAGAACTGGGGGTAAAGAGCATTT
>PVJH01024312.1:0-33285 GCA_004026705.1 Nesogale talazaci | reverse complement strand
GACGGAACCAACAGCAAGGATATATACACAAACTCTTATTTGAAGGATGGGCATCAAAGGAGTGGGTTGGGGGAGAGGTCGGGCAGTGTACGATATGACAAAACAATAACAATGTATAAACTATTGAGGGTTGGAGGGGAGGAGAGACCAGGGGAAGAGGGGAAGGAATGGATAAGCCGATACTAGGGACTAAAGGGAAAAAGGTGGACGATTGGAGAACAATAATAGAAGTGGACATGTGAGGGTGCTTGACAAGTATGCTTATTTATATATTGTGAAAAATGATGTATGAGCCCCTAATAAAATGATTGAAAAAAAAAAGCAGTATCTGTATTGATAATTGCCTCCATGCAGCAAGTAAAGGAGGATAAGGGCAAATGGGGTGCCAACAGCAATGAGTATAAGAAAGTGTTCTGAAATTAAATGTGATGATGATTGTACAAATCTTTCTATAATCGAATGATTAAATTGTATGATATGAGGGAAATTTCAGCTAGAATTGATTGTTGTAATGACTGTACAGCTCTTTTTGATGTGATTGAATCATTTAATTGTATAATATATGAATTAAATGCCAATAAAACTATTAAGTTTTTTTTCAGGGGAAATGCATATTTTTATAATGGTTAGAATTTATTATGGAAACTGTGTTGAATATCCATTTCCCATGTATTTCCAGTGTTTAAAAAGTGAGAATTTGAGGCTCAGTTCTTCATTTGTTGAACATATAACTCGTTATCTGCATAAAGAGTTGTCTTTAAATGCTTAAAAAAAAAAAGAATGCTTTACTTATCAGTTTCATAAATCTAATGAGGCCTATTCCAGATGCAGTTATTTAAATTGGGATTTAAATGATGAATAATGAAATCAACTATTCATTCAGCATTTCTATTATACTAGTCACCCTTCAGGTGCTCAGTAGCTCCTTGTAGCGCTAGTCGATTTTCTTGTACATGCAGACATGGGACTTTTTTTATTAAAGCACCATCTTTTTCTGACTCTGAAGCCCATGTACTTACCAACGACATTAAACTGAAATTCTGTTTCCATTACTTTGCAGGTTGTTAACTGATAATCCAATCTAATAATTTTTGTAGAACCTATATTAAGGTTTCACTCATAAACATACTAGGGTCTTTGGTATATGTAAGTTTAAGCAATCCCTTAGTATTCGATTCCAATCCAAGACAGCATCAACAAGTTTCATCTTCTCTGTCTAGTAGCAGGGGTGGTTTTAATGAACTTTTTAGGTTTCCATCTCTGTTTCACCTATTAGGGTTTTGTTTTGTTGTAATGGTATTATAAGAGAATATTAAAATTTTTTTTTTAAAAAGAGAACATAAGCTTGTCTTCCTCTTGGCATTTAGCATAGCATTTTTCATCACTCTTACTCTCCCTTTCAATCTTCAGGGCAATCCTTCCAGCTAGTTTAGAGAAAGACAGATTTTGACTTTACAAATGACCAAACTAAAACCAAGAAAATTTAAGTAACTTTCCCCAAACATATGGCAGATCATGAAGCTCATAATCAACCTTTCTCTTTGGTTGTTTTAGTTTTATTAATCACTAAGTGTTAATCATAGAAATAAATGAGAGAAACAAATAAATTGTGAATGAATAAATTGTAAATGAATAAATTGTGTTGGGTGGGAAGGAGAAAGTAATGTAAGAATGATGCAAATATCAAAAGAATATAAATGCATAGAATATTGATTAAATCCTCAAAGAGTGCATGGTTTTAAATATAATATGACAGCCAAATGTAAACCACTGAGTTATAGAATGGAGTTAATTATAATCAGTGCTAAGGAAGTACTCTGTTACTAATCTAATTAATGTCTGGAGATAAATATTCAGTCATTCTTTTAATCAAGGAAACACAGGTGGTAAAATCTTATAAAATTCCCCACGCAATGAAATATTTTCATTCTTTTTTTTCTAATCATAATTAATAGGGCTGACCTCTTATTTGATTTTAGCCAATCTCAAAAGATAATGTAAAGAAAAAAAGTTTTAAAGAGAGCAAGGAATTATTAGGTTGCACTTTCAAACCTTGGTGTATATATGAAACACTGTCAACTTTAAACTGCAGCCTTATAATAATCCCCCCTCCCCCATCCCAGTATTTTATAGTTCACACTAGTAACTAGGGCGTAAAAGAAAATCAGAAGGGCTGGTTGAAAACGCACTGTTGAGGTTTTACTTCTTTGCTGTCTTCTTTTTCTGAGATTGAATGTTCAAACCTAATAATTATTTCATGATAAATGAGGGACAAATTGAAGTGTGACTCCAGCTTGTGAAAAGCCCTGGTGCGTAAAACGTTGAACATGACACATCCAGCTTTGTGAATTGTTGCTCCCAAATTCAGTTACTCTGACAACCAGTCTCCTTCAATCAGGCGATGTTTAGGATCTTTTTATTTTTTCTATATTTGTATCGCTTGCTTCTTTAAAATTAGTATCTGGATTGTTAAGGCTTAATAATAAAATTCTGATTTCCTTTTCTATCATGTATAAAGCCTTCTTTAAGTCTCACATGAAATATCTAAGTCAAAAGCATTTATCATTATTCTACTTCCACTGTAGTTTTAGATTTTTAAAATGTTATAATGACTTAATAATCTTAGGTAGAGTTACTAATAGTCTTATGTTTACTTGTAGTAATGATTTCATGTGTGACAAAATGCCTTTAGGACCTCTGAAGGGATTGTATAAGGCAAAAATTTAGCAAAAGTGCTCTTTCCCCATTCCTGTTCATGTTGATAGGGAATCACACTGTTTACCTATTTAAAATATCAGCTTGAGTTGTCTCTGTGGATTAGCCCACCAGCAGTGCCTCTGGCTAATTTTCCGATTTCTGTGAGTACACTGGCGATATCGGTTGCTGTAAGATGTGACTCATGGAGACCTTATGTAGGATAGAGGGAAAGGTTGCCATACCCTGTGCTGTTCTATAATCAAGAGCATGTCGGAGGCGTGTGTTGACATGGGGTGAGGGTTAGCAGGGTGGGGTTCTGTTGGGCTCCATAGACTTTGTAGGGCCTCATTTTCAGCAGTAGATAACCAGCCTTTCTCAGTAGGCTCTGCTCCTCCAGAAGCCTTACTGAGGCAAGCCTCCCACGGGGGAGCCTCCTGAGTGAAATGCCATTGCTCTAGCAATACAGACTGCTACTGATTAAATAGACTGAATTTAGTAGGGTGCGGTAATTCTCCACCTTTCATAGAAAGAATTCCAAGTTAAAAAGAGAAGGGAAACGCAATTATATAGACTTGTAAATTGTGACAGCCCAAAGCAAAATTGGCAAGCATGTCGAGATGGTACCATCACTTTGTCTGCTGGACAGAAAACAGATGCACAATACAATGTTGCCTTTTGTTCATTTATTAGAAGTGTTTGACATGCATGCTTTTAATAGCTAAAAAGGTAAAAAAAAAAAAAAGAGCATTCCATATCTCATAACTGTTTATCAGTCCAAAATCCACATACTATCTTGAGTTCCTCAAGTCTTAAACAGACTTCTAGACACTGTCGCAGACTGTTGGTAATTGATCGTTTGAAAAGAGTACATGTCTTCCACGTTAACATTCTGCATCAGGACATCATGGAAATGCATTCTGAATAATGCATGTCTTCTACTTTAATTAGTTGTTTAATTATCTTTAGTTTGTTGCAAAGCCTAGAGCAACTGCTGTTGCTTGGATGATTAGGAAATTGCTTCCAGTTGCAGAAATCTATTTCCTGTTGTTTCTTCTGGCAGTGATTGCGGACCGGCCTCCCCCAGTCATACGACAAGGTCCTGTGAACCAGACGGTAGCCGTGGACGGCACGTTAGTGCTCAGCTGTGTGGCCACTGGCAGCCCAGGGCCCACGATTCTGTGGAGAAAGGATGGAGTCCTTGTTTCAACCCAAGACTCCCGAATCAAGCAACTGGAGAGCGGCGTGCTGCAGATCCGATATGTCAAGGTACCGGCTATGCCACCCTGTGCCACCCATTTTGTACCACTCCATTGTTGCCTCTAGCAACTAGTGTTGAAATCTCGGGTTTTAAAATTAATGAAATGCTAACTAACAGTGATAATATATTTTTAATTTGATTCTTTATTCTCTCAGACATTCCACTGGGTCTGTTTAAGATGCTTTGGCTCATAATTTAGCCCGTGGCAAGTAATTTAAGATTTTATACTGGGGGGAGGCAATCTAAGACATATTAATTGAGGAAAGTCAGTGTAACCCTCAAGTAGTGATACAGTCAGTCATTTCATCCACAAGAATTTTTTTTCAAAGAAATATTCTAGTACCATTGTATGTTTAGTGTATTCTAACCGTCCTTCTTCTTATATTTGGTTTAGCAGTTTTCAGTTCCAGAATACGAGACTAATAACACAAAAATTACAAAGCAATGCACATATTGAGTATACAGTTCAAATCAGACCTTTAAGGCATGAAAAATCCAAGAGCTTCGTGGAATTCATTTCGGAAGCTGTCTACCAGGGCATCCTGTACCTGCTTTTTCAGGACTGTGTTGTTTTGTTTTTCCTTTCTTTTTAGGTCAGGACCAGACAAACTCAGGAAGCATATGAAATGATAGTCTTGAGAGCAGTAAACAAATTTCCATGCTTTATTGCCAACTGTGGGGGGGCTTTTTTGGAATTGGGATCCATATGACAGTTCACTTATTGTGCCACAAAAAAATTAGTATGTTGTACTCTTTAGGACAACTATTGTGACTGTGTTACTCCAAGTTTCAGAGCAAGATGACAACATACTTGCCTTTCTCTTTTATGACCTGGCCGTGTAGATGGGTTTATGAGGCAGATGGTGATTTTAAAGTTGTATCTGTGAAACGTGTTGACTTTCGGTCATTTAGCCTCTTGGGGGAGAATCTTCTTTCTAGTTAGGATATACGTAGCTTCATTAAAATTAAGTTAGTAAGTATGAAGCTTAGTTTATAGGTAAAAATATATAAAGTAATGAGGAAAAAAGAGTGAATACTTTGAAAAGAAATCCTTTCATCCCTCCCCTATGCTCCATAAATTCCTATTTAACGTAGCTACCCATATCTAAGTTATAACAGATGAAATATAAAATAGCAGTCATTGACTCAAACTAATGACCTTATAATATGTGATTTAATATGATTATCACTAAGATTATCCCTTGAATTTAAGAAACTAATATGACCGAGAACACTGATAATATTATTTTTATATTATTAAAAATTATTTTAAAATTCTAAAATGAGAATATGTATATAGAGTATTCCAGTCTTTGGGTAGTGTTTTTTTCTCCTTCATTCAATAGAAATAGATTCAATTAAGAGGAAGATTCTGGTTAGAGAATTTTAATGTCGTTATCCATATTCATGGATGATATATAAACCTGTAATTGCCTTTCCAGTCCAGTGAGTTTTCGATTGTTCCAAATATTTATTTTCATCCATCTCCTCAGCTGGGTGACACTGGTCGGTACACCTGCATTGCATCTACCCCTAGTGGTGAAGCAACCTGGAGCGCATACATTGAAGTTCAAGGTAGAGTGGAAATTTTTAATTTAAAAAAAACCACACACAATTGTTTACTTACAATAAATAAATTAGATATCCTGCTATCTCAGTGAATATGCTGTCTATGTTTGTATGCTTGCCATATATATCTGAATAATGCCTCCCCCTTCCCCACCCCACCCCCCATGTCTTTTTCTCCTTTGTTAGAATTTGGAGTTCCCGTTCAGCCTCCAAGACCCACTGACCCAAATTTAATCCCTAGTGCTCCTTCAAAGCCTGAAGTTACAGATGTCAGCAGAAATACAGTAACATTGTCATGGCAACCAAATTTGAATTCAGGTGCTACTCCAACATCATATATAATAGAAGCCTTCAGGTAAAGTGAAGATCATTTTTCTTGTGTTGTTTTGTTTTGTTTTGTTTTTGACCGTTAAATCCATATGTTCTAATGTATGTATCTATCCTTAGCCATGCTTCTGGGAGCAGCTGGCAGACTGTGGCTGAGAATGTGAAGACAGAGACGTTTGCTGTGAAAGGACTCAAACCTAATGCGATTTACCTTTTCCTCGTGAGGGCGGCAAACGCCTATGGGATTAGTGATCCCAGCCAGATATCCGATCCAGTGAAAACACAAGGTAAATATTGATGTCCTTCACTGTGGCACATCTACTTGTGTATCGGAGCTGTGATTTTGAGGCAAGTCATTTGCACCACATGCGAGGATTGGTGTCTAACCCTTCTGCCAGTGAGCTTGCACAGTCAGTGTTTTAGCACAGAGTGTGGCCACAAGCTTTATTATTGTCTGTACTTAGCATAGCAAGTATAGATCAAAAAGAAAATAAAAGTCTCCTATCAAATGAGAAAACCAAAGGAAAAATAATTTGTGATTATTGTGTGTAGCATATTTAACTTCTGGCTATTTTAATAGGGTAGTAGCAGGTTGTACATTGTTAGTCGTAACCACACCTAAACACATTATGGATCTTGAGAGTCAGCACTCACAGCTTTGCCCTGGATGAGTTTTGAGAATGACAGCCTTGATGTGTCAAAAGCTCTGGAAATCAACCAGATTGGCTAGATATTGAGAAGAGAATCATCTGTGAGTTCATCACCCTTCTGTCTTGTCAACTTCTGCAAAACATGGGGGCAGATTATTTGAGATCTTTATGGGTGTTGGACAATAAAAGGGGGTATCACCCCCAAAAAGGGAATTGCATTGAGCAGAGCCAGACTGGTCATACACATTTTCCCCCCGCTAGGTGAACATTGAGCAGATCCGTCTGAGTTAGTGCAGCCAGCGACATCACTGGTCATAGTGAAATTTTTGGTAAAAGCAGTTTCTCTGGAACCTCGTTTTTTAATGATGGCCAATTTAAGAGAGCAGCATGAAGCTGTGAAATTTGGTTTCCTGCTCTGGAAAAATGCCACAGAAACTATTGGGATGTTGAACACAACTAACAGGGATGGTGCTATGGAAAAAACTCAAGTGTAAGAATGATTTTCTTGTTTGAATTAAAGTGAAATGTGGTTTGATGACAAACCTCGTTGTGGACATCTTTCAAAATCTAGAACAGATGAAAATGTCCACTTGTAATGAATGTGGAGTTCATTCCACCAGTTCAGAGTGCTAGTTAAGCTTTCTATTTAGAGGTTCTGAAAAGATTGCGTGACAGAAAAAGGCCTACTTTGTGGCAGATGGGGGATGGTTTTGCCACTGACAGTGCACCTGCCCATGCACCCATTGTGTGTGTGCAAATTTGCAGTAAAAGACAACATGCCTCTCTTGCCCCACACATCTAATTCACCTGACCTTGTTTTGTATGACTTCTTTTTGGTTCTACGAATGAAGAGGGACATGAAAGGACAGTGATTTGCTGCTGTAGAGGTGAAGGGGAAAAAACGAGAGGGGTGCTGCCAGCCATGCAAGCAGATGAGTTTGAAGAATGTTTGTAAGAATGAAATTGCAGATTTGACAAGTGTGTTAAGTGTACTGAAGATTACATTGACGGTGGTAAGGTTGTATTCTAAAACAAATTTAAATCATAGCTCTTTATTGGCAGGGGGATTCTGCCTTTGGGAGGTGCTTCTTTGTACCAGGAAATAGTAATTAAATTGAAAATATCTATCTCTTGGTTGAAGCAGGGTAAGAACTAGATAAAAGGAAAAGTCATGTAAAACCCTTATTCTAAAACTTTGGGATCTGGATATTTTGATAACTTGCATCCTATCGGAGATACACTGTTTTTAAAGCAAAAACTATATTTGTGAGCAGAACTTAAATTTAGCACTCAAGAAACAGGTTTTTATTCTTCTCTACCATCTTATTCACCATTTTCTCTAGAAAGATATAAGGTACCTGTATTAAGGAAAGAGATGAATTTGAATCAGCCTTTGCCTTTTCATAAATACACTACCCGTGTTATTAATATATAATTGTTTGGATTAATAGAGAAAGTTAATTCTTAAGTAGTTAGAAACATGAAATTCTTTTCGCAGCATAGAGAAGGAGCATATTGTCTCTATCTCGGGTCATATTTCTTCTAAGGAATATTCATAAATGAAACACTGTCATATGTTGCACACAAATGACAGAAAGGCATACGTTACTTGTTTTCTGTTGGGGGAGAGGTTTGGCTGCCATATTGCTGGTTTTGTCTTCTCCAGAAAAGGAGATAAACAATGTTTTTGGAAAGACTTTCATTCTTTAGACTCATAGAGCGAGCAAGCTGACTTGTGGAACGTGCCCACGTCTCTTTCTTGCTCTGTGACTGTAACATGCCCCGGTGCCTCTCTTTGCAATTATGAGTCACCACTCCGGGAGCTTTAATATTCTTGGAGCCTGCCGTAGGGCAGTTTGAGGTTTTCAATATTAGATACGCATTTGTAAAGAATGCAGAAGCTGTGACAGCTGGAAAATGAATCAAAACCTTGTGTCCTCCGTCTGGCAGTGTCTACAGGGACTCTGAGAGTTTTTGATGGACCACTGCTGAACATTCTCTCTGTCATATCCTTATTTTCATTCATTTTGTAATAGATGTACACAGTTCATTTTCAAGTGAAAGAATATTTCCCATTTTATCTCAAACGACATTCATGGATCATTTGTATTCTGATGAACTTAACATTTGAACATGGAGCGCTAATAAAGCAGCCTAAGTCAAATGAGCCCAGGGCCCTGAAATGTTGCATATAGTGTAGAAGTGGTGGCATCCATTTTGAAGTGAAAGGACTTCTGTCCACTGACCTTCTACCTGTCGGCATCTGGCCTGGTGCAGATGGCCAAGTTTGTACACAGTAATGTGTGTTTTACTGATGCGCAAGGACGGTTCACCCTCAGAGCTTTCGTTTCCTCATCTGTCAAATAAGTCTCAACTCGGGATTATGCCAAGGTTACATTCAGAAATTCAAGGCCAGTGGGTTTCTTTTGTTTGGGCTTGGTTTGCCTCCTGGATGCCACAAGACTCTGTTTGGGACTTTGTCTTTCTTTCATTGTCTGGATTAAAAACATATAATGTTCGTCAAACTCGACGGGGCCCTCAGCCTGAGAAAGGCAGGTGGCATGCTGAATGAGATAAGCAGCGTTTGAAGATGCCTAGACAGATTAAAATAATGGGGCAGCACTAACAAGATTAAAATGAATGGAGCCTATTAAAATGCCTGGTACTTGAGTTTAGGTTTAAGAAAGCAGCTGAAGACAGATAGACCAAGGACCTGAGGCTTAGAGGGAGCATTTGTGGAGTGTTTGTTGGGGTTTGGGGAGTGGGAGACTTTAGAGTTGGAAGTCAATTAAAACACCTATCTGTGCCAATCGAGTGATGTCGCTGCCAAAAGAACATATGTAATGGTCGGAGTTGGCGTTTGCAGAATTATGTCTGGATCAAGCCTTATGCCCCCATCTCCTCCGCATTTCTCCCATGATGAATGTGGGCCTGCTTGGAGCTCTGTGGGTTCAGATAGGTTTGGGAGATTTTGAAGAGGCTTGGAAGAATCCAGGGTGGGTCGTGTGGCAGACTCGAGAGTGACATCAGCTGGAAAGAAGTTCAAGGACGCCGGTCCGTTTAGCCCAGGAAATAGTAAAGTGGAAGGATTTTAGCATTTGGCAACAGGAACAGTGAGGGAACACTGAGGCAGATTTTATGTGGTCTTGGACTGTTTTTGAGACACCATGAAACCGGGAAAAGCTGGGGAAAGACTTACTGGACATTGATCCATGAGGGAGCAGACATAACATCTAAAACCATTTCTGAAACTCGGTTACACAAGACTCTGCCCCAGGTGGAGACGCCACGGCACGAAATGGGAGGATGTTTCAGGTGCCCAGATTCATGGCCCGGGCCCCACAGTACGAGTGTTGTTGAAATTGAGAGAATTCTGACTCACCACGACCCCAGAGTGGAGAGCAGCCTGTGCCCTTCCGGCTTGCTTCTCTTGGCTGTAACCTTTATGGGGACAGATAAGTAGATCTTTTCATATATTTGAACCTCTGACCTTCCGGCCAGAGCTGAGGACCTAACCAGTTCACCATGAATCACCAAAGTTACTGCCAGAATGACATTTTTCTTGCTGGTGTGAAATATTCTAAAACATGCTAGGCCTTTTCTGCCAGCATGTTGATCATAGGCAATAGTCAGGGGAAGTGGTGAATGCAGCAGTTTTTTGGAAGCGCTAGGTGGACAGCTTTACCTCTCACCAGAGAAATTAGAGATTGAGGTTGTCATCACCATTGTCATCCTTAGAGATGGTTGTGTTTGAAGATGCTTCCTGAGAAGCCAGAGGTTCTCTGTGTGAGAGAATCAGTAGACAAGCGAACGGGATGGGTGTTGGCACAAATCATTATTGAGCACATTCTATATGTGTGACCCTCTGTAAGGTCCTGTGAGGTCAAAACTGAAGGTAGTTTCTGCCTCGAGAATTACTTTGTGTGACTGTCGTGGTTTTGTTCGCCATCTGGTCAGCCACCAACTGATAGTCGCCCCATTTGCCACAGCTTAGATTGTTGTGGTCCTGTGAGGCCTGCCTTTCTGAAAGGTGACCTCCAGGCCTGTCTTCCTAGTCTGCCTCAGGCTAGGAACTCTCTGAAACCTGTAGGGTTCCGTGTACTGTGCCGCAATTCCATGATCTGCAGCGGTTCTCCTGAGGAGCTGCCCGTACTGCTGACATCTGACTGATGAGTAGAGATCAGTGTCACACTGCGGTTAAATCCCAAAACTGGATGCAAAAGCAAGACCATCTGATTCCAGTGACTTCACTGGGATGGTGGTAGTCAGATTGAGAAGCTGCCAGATGAGAAGGGAAGGAAAGCATGCCTGACAGACAGACAACGAGGAAACAGCTGATTGCTGTGTACCAGCGGTGATAGGACATGCAGGCGCCCAAGGGCCAAGTATCAGCCAAATGTCTTATTAGGGAATGATAAAAGATGAGGAATCATTCATACCTGGTTTCTCCTTTTGATGACTTAAATGTCAATATGTATGTCAAAGGGCTTCCAAAAGTTTCTGGGAAAGTTCCCTGTCTTTTCATTCTACTTTTCCATGAACCTTTTAAAGCCCCCCGGTACAGCCACACTATCCTCACTGCACACCTGGTTGTGTGTACCTCCTCTTGGGCCTGTTTGCCCCTCCATCCGCCTCCTTTCCTGGAGCAGCCTCACATGTGGCCCCCCTCCTTGTGTGTGTGCCTGCCCTGGGAGACTCGGGGTGCAGGGTCTCACCAAGGCAGTAAAGCAGCCATCACAATGAAGGGAGTGACAGTGGTGCCGTGCTTCCAAACACATGTGGAAGTTTTGTTTACACCGTACTAAATGTACTATCATTGCATTTTGCAAAGGAATTTGAAATACTGTGAGAATTAGCAACGCTGGGGCCGGGGCTGGAGCGCTTTGAGTGACTCGATGCAGAATTGCCGTGAGCCGTCATTTACACACACAATGTAGCTGCACAAAGCCCCATCAATGAGGTTTAGCCCAGTGTGCGTGGATTTTTGCTTTCTGTCCAGAGTCTGTACTTGGAAGACATCAAATCTTCAAGGAACATTTTTATAGTTGCTATTAATGAGTTGGTGAATAATCACGACTCTATCTTCTGTATCATATCCTGGGACAAATTCTAGAGGGTAACATTTCTGGATGTGCCACTCATCCTCACCCTGATTCCTTTTCACTACAATAAATGACATAGACCATCGATAGAAAAGCTCTTTCAGCCCCCTGAGAGCGCAGCTACTCCAATGCCTCAAAGGAAGCCCACCCTCCTGAGGCCGTCAGTCATGGTTCACAGCATCTGTGTGGGAGCTCCCCCAGGACGTTTCCAAGGCTGTGCATGTCTATGGGAGCAGAAAGCCTCCCTGTCTCTGCTGGAATGGCTGGCGATTTGGAGCTACGGGTCTTGTGGTTAGCAACCCAGTTTGTACTCTATGTGGCCAGGGCTCCCTGTTCCGACCCACATGGCCCTTGCTGCCGTTAGCTGCCATCACGCTGGTCCCACCTATCAACTCCTTGGAGAACAGGACAAAACACCGCCGGCTCCTGTTTCAGTCTCACACTCCTTCGTTATGGTTGAGACTGATTGCAGCCGGCGTGTCAGTCTGTCTTACGGAGGCCCTCCCTCTGTTTTACTGACATCCTGCTTTACCAAGCACGGTGTCGTTCCCCTCTGACAGGGCTCTCCCGAGAACATGTCCAAAAGACGAGAACAAGTCTCGCCCTGCTTGCCCCTTGGGCACATCCTGTCTGTACTTCCCAGACAGAGTTGAGAGTTCTTCTGGCAGTCTATGCTACTTCGAATATTCTTTGCCCGCACCGTGATTCAAATGTTTTGAATTTTCTTTGAAGTTCACTGTCCAGCTCTCACCTGCAGATGAGGTGATGCAAAAACACCAAGGCTGGGGTTGGGAACACCCAACTTCTTTCCAACACAGAGGAACCCTACATCGAATTTCTGAAGGTGTCAATATATATGGGGACAAATAGCCTCACTTTCTCCCAGGGAGTGGTTGGCGACCTTGAACAGATGATCTTGTGGTTAGCTATCCAACACCTCCCCCACAGCATCACCAATTTCTTTAGATCCCAACAAATTTTTTAATACTAATTTTGATAAGTTAGCAACAGTATTCACCGGGAAAACAGGTCACCATAACATAGCGCTATTAGCAGTTTCATTCTTAAGGTATTCTAGTTTTGCTTTCTAAAATGCTAGAGGTCTTGAGAGTAAGTTACAGTAAACCATCTTACTGGAATGCACTAACAAGAACATCATCAGTTAAATATCAGCTATTTAGTACTCTGTTCTCCCGGATCTGATCCATTTTCTTTCACTTCACTTTTTAGTGGTTTCGGTATGTCCCAGCGTCGCACCTCACACTCATGACTGGGAGAGGCACCCAGCATAGAGGTTGGGGTGTAAAGTGCATGATGTTTTCTTAACCTGCTTTTCCAGGAGGGTGCCTTTGTTCTTCTCATTACCCACCCACTCTGTGATTTCTGGATCATTTCTTTTGGGCAGAGTTTGGTTCATGACATAAGGTTAGAGCGAACTTAAAAATGATTACACAAGATACCTCATTCTCTGCTCTGGCGGTATTCCTGACATGTGGGAGGAGCCATTCGATGCTGCTGCTGCTGCTGCTGCGGCCGTTCTCCTGCCTCCTGTTCTTTTGGGGCTCCCATTGGGTCTCCTGCCTGCTCTCTGTTTCTCCCTGTGTACGCTTTTCTTCTGATCCTCATTTTAAAATGCTTCTGGTTTTGTTGTATTGGGATTTGTTCTGTGTCACAATTCCGTTTCCTCGTCCCAGTGAAGGTTTTCCGGGAGAGGCGGCACCCACCCGACAGCAGTGTGGAGGCCGTGAGGAGCCTAACCTGACCCGTCTCCTTGCTTCCTTACAGACGTGCCGCCCACGAGCCAGGGGGTAGATCACAAGCAGGTGCAGCGTGAGCTGGGCAACGTGGTGGTGCACCTGCACAACCCCACCATCCTCTCGTCCTCGTCCATCGAAGTGCACTGGACAGTGAGTGCCTCTTCTCCTGGCTGATCTCCATTTCCATAGCCAGGTTGCCCCTGCGGAGAAGATAGGGAAGCCATGACGTCGACTCCTGCCCATTCTGACTCCCAGGGTGACGAAGCCGACCCAGGCAGCAGCCTTTGTAGGACCGGGTTGGGCTCCAGCCCTTCTCGAGTGAAGTGTTGGAAATGCCAAGCTGTGCAGTTAGTAATCCAGGGGTCAACTCTCAACGTCACCACGGCTCCTGCCTACGTAACAGTATTTTTCCCCCTTCAGCAGTGGGAACTTTGTGATGTAAGCCCTGTTGACTGTAGTAACTGGCCTGAGACAGGTTTCCACTGGTGTATGCTTTCTGTTGTCGGCATTAATGAACTTTTATCGGGGTGGAGGGGAGTGGGGGGAGCAAGGAGGGCATACACGCTGTTTGATATGAGCATGTAACTGGCGATAAGATCATTAAGGCATGTATTTGTACAAACTGAGATATTTCAACAAGGTATTAAAGTCAGACTGGGGAAACCTTTTTCTGCCAAAGACCATTTGGATATTGATATCATCAGTCATGTATTTCTTTACATCGCCCCTCAATATGATGGTCAGAATGGCTCCCCTTTTATGAGACATGCAATGTGGGCTGGTATCAATGATTCTGCGGGGCTTATACTGTCTGCAAGCCAGACACCCCAATTCACGCTCTCCCTGATGTGATTGAACCATGGTGATGCTGACAATATTATAGACCAGCGGTCTTGAAACTGGCCTGTGGGCCACATGTGGCCTGCCGGGGACATTTATCTGGCCCGCCGGGTGTTTTTGCCTCAGCTGTCTGTCCTGCTCAGCAGCCGACTCATCCTGGGCCTGCAGTGAATTGGTTCATAGTTGTTTTTTTGTTGTTTTTTTTAAAGTATAGTCTGGCCCTCCAATGATCTGAGGGACAGTGAACTGGCTCCCTGTTTAAAAAGTTTGAGGACCTCTATTAACTAAGTGGAAAGAGTGTGTACCTTAGAAAAGATTGTGTATGAGTGCCTCTATGTCTGTCGGTATACATACACACACACATAAGCACACATTCTTATTACGCATGTACATCAGCTGTATGTAGATGTATGTAGCAGGTTGTTCTTTTATCTACCTATGTACTTATTTATTTCAAGTTGTATAGCCTTGGACTAAATTGGAAATGTTATTTTATCCTGTAAAAATGTTATTTTATCCCCCCCATAAACCTTCTTTTAGTCTTTAAACTAAATTGTAGTTCTAAATCATTGAATACACAGCCATGTGGTATGTGTGTGTGTGTGTAACACTCTTTATGACAGCGGTTCTCAACCTGTGGGTTGTGACCCCTTTGGGGGGGTTGAGTGACCCTTTCATCGGGGTCTCCAGATTCATAACAGTAGCAAAATGACAGTTATGAAGTAGCAACAAAAATGATTTTATGGGTTGGGGGGGTCACCACAATATGAGGAACTGTATTAAAAGGTCTTGGCATTAGGAAGGTTGAGAACCACTGTTTTATAAGAACTGGTAGAATTTAAGGTCAAGCCAGATGTATTCCCCCCCCCCCCAGTTTTGTACTATTTAATATTCATTGCTTTCCAATAGGAATAGATCGTGAATGATCGATTGTCTGTCGTTTTAACAGGTAGACCAACAGTCTCAGTACATTCAGGGCTATAAGATTCTCTATCGGCCCTCTGGAGGCAGCCCCAGGGAATCGGAGTGGCTCTTCTTGGAAGTGAGGACCCCTGCCACAAACAGCGTCATCATCCCTGAGCTCAGGAAGGGAGTCAGCTATGAAATCAAAGCCCGCCCTTTCTTTAATGAATTTCAAGGAGCAGATAGTGAAATTAAATTTGCCAAAACCCTGGAAGAAGGCAAGTAGAATGCAGTGAGGGATCCGGTTGCAGTATATCAGTTAGTGTGGGTGCTGTGTTGTGAATCCTCTAAATGTTGACGTTGGCTTTAATTACTGAACAACCTTATAGGGAACATTATCTTTTGATAAGAGGTCTGTTAAATTCGAAAAGTGGCTTAAACATAATACAAGGGGGCTTCACCTAGTTGGTGTAGAAATTCCCTTATTATAAAATGCCATTTTCCCCACCGGGCGGTCTTATAAAGCCCCCGTGACTTGCTTTACAAGCCTCCAACATCAAAATGTGCAAATGTGGTCACTGCATCACAGCTCTAAGCATACTACAAGGGCTTGCCCTACTTTTAAAAACCATGTATATTTTGAATGAGAGATGTGGGGGCATGTTTAACTTTTACACTTTCAATGTATAGTGCCTGCTTTCAGTGTCCTCTAGCACACCCATACTAATCTCATCTTTTGAACCATTGATTAGCACCCAGTGCCCCACCCCAAGGTGTGACGGTGTCAAAGAATGATGGAAACGGAACTGCGATTCTCGTTACTTGGCAGCCCCCTCCGGAAGACACACAGAACGGGATGGTGCAAGAGTATAAGGTAAAGACAGGCCAAGTAACCCACTAATGAAGAAACAAAAGGAAAACTCATGAAATGGTTTGTGGATACCTGGCGCCATCTGCTGGTCCACATGGAAGCATGTAAAATGACTTTGGAACAAACCTGGAACTGAACTCTGGGCAAGTTGTACTGCCTGGTCCCTATAATTAGTTCCTCACCCACTTAACACTATGATTCTTTAGGTGATGCTTGGCCCCTCCCCTCTCCACACTGAATAAATGCCACACGACTTTCTGCATATCTAGTGACTGTAGAAGATTATTTTGGGAGACAGGACATTTTAAAGTAATGAGTTTTTAAAGCAAGAATTTCTGAGGTTACAAAATACGTCGTCAGGTATTTTGTAAAACAAATGTAGAGTCAGAGTGTAAATCTTTATTTGTACCACCTTAAATATATCTGTTGTGAATATTTTTTTCACTTTAAGTTATAAGGAATTTACTTTTCTTTCCTTTTTGTTTTTGAAGTTTTAAAGCTTAAGCCTAAATTGGAAATGTTATTTTGTGATGTAAGAAAATTAGTATTTTTTTCCCTCTAAACCTTATTTTAATTTTTAAATGAAATTCGGTGCCTATTAGGAAATTAGGTTACAAGTTTCTCTATGTATAAAATTTTAAAAATACATGATAGACTGCCCAGTGACTTAATGAGTGTGAATAATTATTTTACCCTTGAACTCATCAGCTTTGTTCAGTGAGCATGTCGAGACCGCTATAGACACACTTTGCGCAAACATTCACACTCATGCCCACGTACCACAAGCCCAAGTCAGAGCCTTGAGCTTCCCTCAAAAGTCCCGCTGGCGTCATGGTTACCTGTTGGAAGCCACCAGCACCTCCACGGGAGGAGAAAGAGTGGACTTTCCACTCCTGTAAACAGTTCAAGGCTCAGAAGCCCACAGGGGTCGCTCCGAGTCAGCAGTGACGTCTCATCAGGGAGTACTCGGTGAGTTTCTTGAGAGAGACCCTAGAGGGCAGCGTAGAACTGTCCCAGTGGGTTCGCATGACTGTTGATTCTCATGAGAGTAGACACAGCCTCGTCCTTCTCTTGTGCAGCTAGATGGTTCAAACTGTTGGCCATGCAGCCCGTAGCACAACCTTATAGCCCCTAGGCTACCAGGCATCCTCACAGGGTGCTAGGAGACAGAATTAATACTTTGATGGTGAGTTTGGTTTGCGTTTTTTTGTTGTTGTTCTATGATATTGTACTGTAGCATTCTTTGTGAGCAGGAATAGCAGTGGATACGGTTTGAATGAGACAAAACTCAGTAGGAAAATCGATTTGTATGTCTTATTCTACTCTTACTCTCTAGAAGAAAGTTAAGACAGACTATATATACTGCTCTAGATAATACCTGAAATGACACGATGCATGTTTTGTCTCGTTGATTGCTCGTTCCTGGTAACAGGAACCATGTAAAGCAGCGTTTCCCAGAGTGGGATGGAATGATCAGGGGGCTGCGAAGGCAGAGGCCCACGCTTCCTGGATTAAGGTCTATCGTAGAGAACGTCTTCATTGGGGAGAAGGTGGGGACGTGGGTTTGGTTTGGTTAGGTGTTCTGAAAAAGGGCTGGATGGACGGCTCGGCTAGGATCGCAGTCACTACAAAGTCACTCAAAGGCTATCCACTCCTACATGAAGCAAGAGAGAACTTTCTACTCCCAGAAGTCGCTGCAGTCTCAGAATCTCACAAGGCCAGTTCTTACCAGCCCTGTCGGGCTACTGGGAGTCGGCATCAATTCCGTGGCAGCGAGTTTGTTTTCTTGGTATAAACCCAGTAACACTCAGGGTGGGGTGGAGAGCACATCCTTCTACACTAGTTGCCAAATCATAAAACAAAATGGACTGGGAATTTTCAATTCCCAGTGACCCTGGAGAACAGGAGAGAACTATCCCTGTGGATTTCCTAGACTAATTCTTTACCGGAGCAGAAAGCCTCACCTTGATCTCCTGGAGCGGCTAGGGGTTTCAGACTGCCGAACTTGCAGGTGGCAAGTGTAATCATGGCAGCTACCAGTGATTGTGAGCGGCTGCCTAAGAGGAGAATCACTCATGGAAATGCCTGCAGCATATCGCGCTTGTCCACCATCCATCAAGATGAGGAATCAGTAGTTTTCCTGAGAGGCTCGAACCTGGCATGTTTGGATCAATCTTTCCAGGGAGTGACGTGTAACCCTATTTAACCTACTCAGCCACCAAGTAGGTTCCGACAGTGAATTATGCTCTCGGATAGAACAGAAGTGCCCCACAGGAGTTCTGAGCCTGGCGTCTTTATAGCACCAAAGAGACACACCCTCCTCCTCAGGAGAGGCGGGTGGGTTCAGAATGCCCAACTATTGGTTAAGATCCAAATAAAGCCACATGTGCTATTTCCAGCAGCTATTAATTGGTACGGTAACTAGATAGCAGTCTGGGTGGCCCAGTGGTTAAAGTCCTTGATGGCTGACTCTAAGGTCAGTGCTTCAAAATCCCCAGGGACTCTGTGGGGGAAAGGTGTGGTGTGTGCAGCTGTGGAGGTGATGGCTGTGGAAGCCCCCCCCCGCCCCCCGGCAGCTCCAGGACACCCGCTCAGCCTCCTTGGAGTTGGAACTAACTGGGGGTAAGCAGGTCTTCTGAACTGGAGAATTGCATATTTAAAAATGATTCTTAAAAGCAAACGAATTTTCCTACTCCCACCAGGGCAGTGATGCCACACACACATTTAAAAAAAAAAAAAAAAAAAAGCAAATGGATGACCCTTGTGAAATTTGTGTTTACTGTATAAAGGACTATAACTTTCCGACGTTGCTTTACATTGAAAACTGCCAGAAATGCACCACAGGGTGTTTTAAGGTCTTTCCCACTAGATTTGGGGTTCTAACAGAGCAATTGAGAAGGCAAAAATCTTTACTCTTTTTTTGAAGTGCTTTTTCATGAGCTTCAAGGTTATTTCAGCAGGGGCAGGGTGCTGTGCGAATGTTCAACCTAGAACAAACAGGACCGTTAGAAACCATTTTACAGGATTTAAAATGAGGCGATGTCTCAGTGCTCAGGCAAAATTGTGTAATGCAGGCATTTTCCCCTAAGAGTCAAAACTCATTTCTTTCCTGGAAGAAACGTGAAAAGGTGGATTTCACTTAACTTCATGGTCAATTTAAAATAATAAAATGCCTTTGAAAACCTGATTGACTGGTACAAAATCAGTTTGCAGCTTCACTGCAGCTGCGTCACGTAATTGGGGACAGAATGTATGAAGGCAGCTGTACTTCCCAGTGGTCAGAGCGGAGCGGAGAGGCTGACTATATTTTCTGGTGTTGTGCACTGAAGCCATACTGACATTATGTTAACTTTTTTTTTTTTTTAAATGAAAGCTTCCTGCTCAAGGGACAGCAGATGCTGTTATTCGTGGACATCTGTAAGATCCCGTTTCCTGTCGGCTTTGCTCTTGTTTGAGGGCACCGTGAGGAACGGGAAGTGTGTTCTACTCGATGTATCCTTTTTCCTAAAGAAACTGTGTCAGGATTCTGACCGGCAGCGTTTCCAAACCTTTGAAACACCACACATGACACTCCTATCATGAAATGATCTCCCAGTGAAATTTTTTTAAAGAGTTACAGTGTAGTTCAAAAATTCTAATTTCCTGAAAACATCCTCCTGTGAAAAACCTCCATATCAAAGTGAATGAACTATTGGACCATTTTCTCTTTGGAGGAATTTTTCCTTTTTGTCAAATCCATGTTGCTGTCCTGTGTGTTTTCGGAGATGTTATTGCAGACAAAGGCCTCTGCCAATGGAAAGACACAAATCACTGTTCCTTTTTTCTCAGTGATCATAGTTCATCACCCCAGAGGCTGAAGAAGATCCTGGGGTCATTCTGATTCTTTGTGTTCAGATCTATTTGTATAAATCCAGAGGTCCTCAAACTATGGCCCGCGGGCCACATGCGACCCACCAAGAACATTTTTCCGGCCCGCCGGGGTTTTTTTTGCCACCTCTGCCCATTCTGCTTAGCAGCCATGTCATCCCAGGCCCACAGGGAATTTGTTCATAGTTGTTTTTGTTTTTTTTTTTTAACTATAGTCCGGCCTTCCAGCAGTCTGAGGGACAGGGAACTGGCCCTCTGTTTAAAAAGTTTGAGGACCTCTGGTTTAGAGTGTTCAAATGCTCCCCCTTCTCTCGAATCCGATTTCTGCTCCATTCTGGTATGGAAGGAGTCATGATCGGGACCAGACCACGCACTTTTATGCAGAAGGAGAGGAAAGTACATTTTCCAAAGGACTCGTCCTAGTTGCGGGACACCAGGCAATGGAACATCGTGCCCAGCAGCTGTTGGTCACTGCCCGGTGCCGTCCCGACACAGCTCGACCCTCCCGGCTCGGTGCTGACTCAACCACACCAGCAGCCTATGGTTGAGCCCCTTCTTGGGACCACAGTGTTGGTCCATGTCTTCACGGGTCTTTCTCTTCTCGATGTGCACATTGAAATGATCAGTGGCTAGGTTATTTTTCTTTATTTGAGTAAACACCAGTTTCTGTAGGGTCCTGTTTATACTCTTAGCAAACCATCTCCGTGTTAACAAGGAAAGAATGAAGGCCGGTGTTGTGAATCGACAGAAGCCATGAACTTCCAGAGAGAGTTTGCATGTATGCTCTAGAGTTGGTTGAGAGCAGCCTTTCACACAGTGGTTCTCAACCTGTGGGTCATGACCACTTTGGGGTTCGAATGACTCTTTCACCGAAGTCCCCTGATTCATAACAGTAGCAGAATTACAGTTCTGAAGTAGCAATGAAAATAGTGTTATGGTTGGGGAGTCACCACAATCGGAGGAACTGTGTGAAAGGATCGCAGCATGAGGAAGGTTGAGAATGCTGCTTTCAAGGCATTGAGAGCAGAGTTTAGCACCAGGGAGGAAAGAAGGAAAAGGGAACTCAAGGTTTGGGGGACGGGGAGCCTCCCTTGAGTGGAGAACAACTTTGGAAATGGACAATGGTGATGGCTGGACAGCATTACTGACCTAATGCATGCCACTGAATCATACATGTGAAGAATATCAAAGTGAAACGTTTTATTATTACAGTACAGAGGAAAAATATTATAAAAATAATAGTATTGTTATCTTCATGTAGAGCAGGGAATAGAGAAGTCTTGATGTGACTTCCAACAGAGGGCTCGAGTCGGAAAGTCTTTGCAGAGCTAGACCTTGGAGAGTGTGGACTGCGGAAACGTCCTTGATGAATTCAAGGAAGAGAGATCTAGGGGTCGGACCACAAGACTGCCATCTGTGATCTCTGTACACATTCAGGTGACTTGCCAACTTGACATTCCTCATCCTCTTGCAGGTCTGGTGCCTAGGCAATGAGACTCGTTACCACATCAACAAGTCCGTGGACGGCGCCACCTTCTCGGTAGTCATCCCGTCCCTGGTGCCCGGCGTCCGATACAGTGTGGAGGTGGCAGCCAGCACCGGAGCCGGACCCGGGGTGAAGAGCGAGCCCCAGTTCATCCAGTTAGGTCAGTGTCCACAGGAATCCCATGGGAAACTCTCTTGCTTTTTAAGTGTCAAGGGGGTTGTTTGGGGTAGATAACAGCCATTGATTCCAGTTGAACAAAAGACAGAACGTGGCTTCAACAGTGAGGGTGCTAGTCTTAAGACAAAAGTTTTTTTTAAGTCACAATTAGGCTTCATCTTATCAAGGCACTCTTTTCTTTTTTGTTCTCTTTTTTACAATTTAACTTAACAGCGAATTGGGTGAGGGTTTAAAGAGAAGATCTCTTTCCCATTCAACAACTTATACACCTTTTGTTCCATGTCAACAATTGTAGGCCCCACCATTGGATGTCACTTATCCCACTGCCCCCCAGTCCTTCCCGTTTCCATCGCTCCTTGTTTCCCAATCCTGCTGGACTTTGTCCATGGGCGACTGCTGTCCATTTGTTCACACCTTCCCAATGCTTCTGTTTCCCATGGAGATTTGTCTCCGGCTTGGTTGTTTCGGCTGTGGGCGAGAGCTCCTACCTAGACCTGAAGAGTGACTGAGCCAACAGAGATGTGCTGGTTTCAGCCATCTCTCTCTGCCTGGTGAGCCCAGCCGCCTTCATGATTGCCAGTTTTGTTCCAGATCCTCCGCACATCCCCCCACCACACACACACATACACTCTAACCAGGACCTTCTCTTGCGATCCTTTTTCACAGCGGTTGGTCACCATGTAATCAAAGAGCTGATACTTGTCTGATGCATTAATACATGACAGTTATCATTTCCATGCATCTTCTTTCCCATGGACAGGGAGGGACCCCGAGAGTTGTGCTGTAGATAGACGGCTGCCCATGAGCTGTTGACACCCAGTCACTGCTCACCAAAGAGGAGCTAGATCATGTCTTTGTGGACTGTGTTAGGGTTGTTGACCTTGTTTTCTTCTGAGACAGTGGTCCTGAGTTCCAGACCCAGTAAGTCATCCACTCCAGGTGTTTGGTTAGGTCTAAGAAGTTCTCATAACTTTACCCCTTGTACATCCCACCACGCTCCCTGACTCTTGGCCGCACAGGTACCTGTCCTGGGCATGCTCCCACTCTCTCTCTACCCCTAATCTGTTCAGCCTGGGAGCCTATCTATGACAGTGCATTCATTTTAGATAGGATTTAAAGGAAAAGCCCATCAGCTTTTGGCAGTAACCTGATAACAATCTACTGAGTTATACATTTCTGTAGTGTTTATTCAATCACTATAATTCATTGAGTACCAAAATCCAACACCAAAAGCCAAAGGACGAGTCTGCACCTTCCTGGGGTCTACAGTTGTTTGAATGAAAAGAAAAAGCAAAACAAGAAAACCTTCCACATAAAACTTTAGGAATTGGAAGTTTTTAACACTATGTAAGTTATAGCTTTATTTTGTGTTTATAAAAATTGTAATTGGTATTATTTTTGCAAGCTAGTTTGATATTTCTGAGGTGTCTTGAAATATGACACATTCCCATAGCTTGGAAATTTAAATATAATTTTTCCTTCAAAAAATGTTACCATGGGGGGCTGAGCCCCGGTGGCGTAGTGGTTGTGCGCAGGACTGCGGCCCCCTGGGACGGAGGTTCAATTCCAGCAGTGGGGCTGGGCCTCCTACTCCCACCACCGGAGAGCAGTGATGCCCACAAAAAAACAAAACAAAAAAAATGTTACCATGGATTTATTTTTTAAAGGCAGATAAGAGGTGTGTGTGTGTGTGTGTGTGTGTGTGTGTGAGAGAGAGAGAGAGAGAGAGAGAGAACTTAACGCCACATTTTACTAAGGGCATAAAGTAAGCACAAGTTGACATAAGATACATATTCATTAGTGACAATTGATAAAATCTAGAGCAATACCTGACACAATAGAAAAGTCTATTTTAAGTGCAGTGGAGACGAAACCATAGTCAGCACCCTGGAGTCCTTGCCCGGTGATAACAGCCCTAGCAGACAGGGTAAAACGGCCTGTGTGAGTTTCGGCGGGTCTGTCACTCTATAGGAGGAGAAAATCCCATCTTTCTCCTGCAGATGAGCTCGTGGTTTCAGACTGCTGATCTTGCAGCCAGCAGCTTAGCAGTAACCGCTCTACCACTAGGGCCCCTTCAGCTGCAAAGGAGCAAGGGGGTGGGGTGGGGGAGGTGGGATAGTTAGAAAGATAACATTTAAAATAAGAAAGAATTTGGGCAAGATGTTGAGAATTTCAGCTAGTGTACTTGGTGTCTGTGCTCCACATCAGCACTTAGGCATTAGTAACATTTGGGTCATTTAGTCCATTAGGGAGAAGAATCAGATATATGAATTGCACAACTAGTATGTAGTTTTTTTTTATATGCCGATAATCTTGATGGTGCATTCTAGAAATTATATTTTAAAAAAGGTAAGCAGCATTTGGCTTTGGATAAGCTCTCTTGCTATACCTCTTTACCTCTGAAGTCCCTCTGCTAAGGCAATGAATGCTGTTTGTTCTAAAAGATAACACTGCGAAAGTCTCAGCAGAAAGCCCAGTGCCTGTCTGGCAGGGCTCTGCTACATGTGATACTCAGGGTCTAGCTGCGGAGGCTTTAATTCCTCCATGCTGGGCTGCAGGGCTCACTCTGTGCCAGCAGGAAAGAGAAGGGGACGCCAAGTGTGGGGAAGGTTTGAGGGTGCAGGTCTGGAAATAGCACGCACCATCTCTCCCCAGAGCCCAGAGCACTTGCAAAGAGGTGACTGAAGGCGTGGTCAAATGGCATCACTGACCAGGGAGCTCCTGCCAGCCTGAGCGCGGAGAGCCAGGGACCATAATATGATTTCAGATGATCTTTCGTAGTCGTCATAGTTTTAAAAAGTGGCATAGGCACAGTTTTTATTTTTTATTTATATTTTTTAAAGTGGGATATGTACAATTTTAAAAAAGAATAGAAATGTTCCATGATATCTTTCAGTGTCAGGAACAAAAATATATTTATTGTAGCTATCCAAGTCAGACACAAAACCCTGATTAATTGTTTAATGCTACTGCTATGATGTTATATAGAAGATGGAAGAAGGAAAACCCTTTACAAAAAAATACTTGATTTCCCAGCTTGAGCCCCGGTGGCGTAGTGGTTGTGCGCGGGACTGCGGCCCCCTGGGACGGAGGTTCAATTCCAGCAGTGGGGCTGGGCCTCCTACTCCCACCACTGGAGAGCAGTGATGCCAAAAAAAAACAAAAAACAAAAAAAAACAAGCTTGATTTCCCAATATGTGTCTCTTTTTGGAAAATGCCAGTATTGGTATCTGAAAGTTGACATTTTAAGTGACATTGTGAGTCCTTCTAGACACTCAATGTTGTTGACAGTACTATTGTAACACGTGATTTTTTTTCCAGCTCCAATTTCTGGAAGCTGAATTGGAGAAGAACCATCTATAATTTTATTGACTTTAAGATTAAAATCGTGGGATTGAGGGTCAAAGTGGTTTTCTTTTACATTATACACGTGTTCCCGTTTTCCCTATCCTAAGGCCACCTCAGCTGCAGGGAGACAAAGAGTGGCAGCGAGGGGCCGCTGTAATTCATTCGTCACAGCGCACTTTTTTCTGCGCAGCCCATCTGGTTGGCTTGCACAGACCCTCTCTTGGCCGTCTCCATAAAATCTGAAGCTCCCCAACTTAACCCTGCCCAAACAGCCATGAAATCTGCCAACCTAGCCAATACAAAGGGTGTAATAGGAAGAAAGAGACTCAGTCTGCTTAGTGAACATTCCGAGGACAAAGTGCTTTTCGGGTAACCTGAGATAAAAGGTTCTGGAACATGACATAAAACTTTCAGTCAACAAACACTTGAAAGCAGGTGACTGCCTGCTTGTGAAACTAGATTTTTTCAGCCTTGACCATCTACAGAAAGAAATCTGGAGTTCTGTTCAAGGAAAAGGCAGATAAACACACACACACACACACACACACACACACACACAATTTGATCATTTTACATTAAAAGGTTGCTGATTTCTTTAGGAAGATTCAGTTCTTGAATGGTGCTTGTGTTTTCCTAGCAGTCATTTACCTGGCTTTAAGGTTATTTCTTAAGAACAAGACAGTGCTCAGTGGTGCGGTGGTCCCGTGCTCAGCTGCTGAGTGAAAGAAAGATTAACCGGAGTCACCGACTAGTCCCCGGAGAAAGACGTGGCAGTGCTGCAGGGAAGGATCTAGCCTTCGAAGTCTTGTGGATAGTTCTGCACTGCCCTGCAGACTAACAGTGGGTTGGGCTTGACTTTATTTGGGTTTTGTTGCTTTTGTTTTTTCTTTTAACATATAGTAAGTGATGCCAATTATTATATAGTAAGTGATACCAATTATTTATCCAGGGAGAAAAAGTATTTTGGGTCTGGAACAAACGTTTTTATTCTAAAACTGGTGATCCACACAGACTGTTTTCAAAGTCAGGTGATTTAAGAACTGGAAGCATGCACAAATCCTAATGAAAAAACAGGCAAGCGCCTTCTTGCTTCACCAGCTGTGGTGGGGAAAAACATGACCGCCGCAGACATAAACGGGAGCTGTGCCCGCGGGCAACCCCAGAGCTGGTGACACCCGGTGACAACAGAACAGGATGTTGGTTTGACGAGAGAGCAACCGCACCAGTTTTCTACAAACATTTCGCAGCATTCTCTGTGTGAGTGGATGGCAGGGTCAGCTTACTGATGGGATCTCTGAGTGGATTTCACGCGTAATTGCAAAATCGCTTTAGCTTATTGCCATTCACTGCATCAGTTCTTAATTGTATTGTAACACTTAACAGAAAGTAATATCTCAAGACTCTTCTCTTATATGTGGCAGGCCCTGGTTATTGTTATTATTTTTAGATGATTCATATTCTTTCAGCGTTACCATGATCTTAAATTTTCATTGTATTTAAGAATCTGGCATTTTTTTAAATGGCACCTTCGGACCTCATAGCCCAAAGATGTATTTCTTTGGTTAGCTGCTCAAGGTGTCATCCACTATGCCGCCAGAGCTTCTACAGAGATGTATTTTTAAATCAGTTAAAGATGGTGTTTATCAGAGTGTATATAAGTATACATACACATATGCCTTTTTCTAATATCTACCCAAGAGAGCAAGTAATAGTTTCCCTTTGTTTGGGAGTTACTTTGGAAGTTATATAGGAGCTCTTGTGGCATCTTGGTTATATGTTGGGCTGCTAATCACAAGGTGGCCAGTTTGAAACCACCAGCCCTCCGTGGTAGGAAGACGGGACTTTCATGTCCTTTACAACGTTTCAGTCTCTGAAACTCATACGACAGGTCTACCATGACATATGCAGTTCCAGTGATTCGATATTAAGTTTGGGGTTTGTTTGGGGGTGGTGGAAGAGGTTCATGAAAGTTTCTATCCTGCTTATAAGTACTTACAATTGGGTGTTATGGATTCAGTTCTGACCCAGGGCAACTTCTGCTTTCCGAATAGAACTATGTTCACAGCATTGACAAGGATAAGATCTCTTTTGATGTCAATCACTAGTCTGCCTTACAAAGTGCTGCCAAGTAGACTTGAACCTCAACCCTTCCATTTAGCAAATGAATGCATTGACCTTTAACTCTACCCAGGGACTCTACATACAAACCCAACCTCTGTCATCCAGTTGAACACTCATTCTTTGAAAGACGATTGTAAAAGGCTCCTTAAAAAGCCATTAGGTAGGACTGAGCCCCAGTGGTATAGTGATTGTGTGACTGTGACCCACAGGGTTGGTGGTTCAAATCCAGCAGCGGCTCTCCAGGAGCAACCCTCAGTAGTTCCCACAACCACCAGAGGGAAGTGATGCAAAAAAAAACAAAAGCCATTAGGTAAAAGGTGAAAGATTTATATGATCTGAAGAGAAACCAGGACAACAGGGAAATGAGTGAAGGGACACATCAAATAGTGTACAATATGACAGTATAATACCAGTTTGTAAATTGTTACAGGTTCATGGGGGAGGGGGAGTCAGGATGGAGGGGAAACATGGGGAGCTGATACCGGAGCCCAAGTAGAAGGAGGATGTTTCTAGAATGATGATGGCAACAGATGTGCAAATGTGGTCTGCATATAATTGATGTATGTTTTTATCGTGATAAGAGTTGTATGAGCCCCCAATAAAATGATTTATTAAAAAACCCAAACATTACGTATCTCTTACTTATGTGTACATTTGTATTAAAAGTACTTCACTTTCAAGGGTTACATTGGTGTGGTTTTCTCAGCACTGTCTTAGGAAATTGAAAGCAAGTCCCATTGCATTTGAGACCTTACAAAACCAGTGTGTTCTGCGGGTTGTACATGACAGAGAGTAAGCACAACTTTCCAGATCTGCTGACAGTCTTCTGTGCCATTTGATTAACAACAGGAAGGTTGAAGGATGAAAACCAGAAGTCATGGTCCAAACTGGAGCACAATGTTGACAGAGACTCTGTATCTCATGCGTGTGCAGCAATATTCACTTCTGCTTGAGCCTCACCTTGATCCCAACGTGCTTTCCAGATTCTCATGGAAACCCAGTGTCCCCTGAAGACCACATCAGCCTGGCGCAGCAGATTTCTGATGTCGTGAAGCAGCCCGCATTCATCGCCGGGATCGGGGCGGCCTGCTGGATCATCCTGATGGTCTTCAGCATCTGGCTCTATCGGCACCGCAAGAAGAGGAGTGGGCTTACCAGCACCTATGCCGGCATCAGGAAAGGTACTAGCCGTCCATAGTTCGTATGTCCGCCTAAATCACCCTGGTAGAGTGTGTTGGTAGACGGTTCATTATCAGTGAGATCCTGGATTAAGCTGTTTGGATACTTGGGCATGTGTTTTGATGTCATGGTGGCGTTGACATAGTAACACCACTTGAGTGTCAGTGTTATATCCAGGCCTCATTGGGTATAGACCTAGTTACTTCCAAATAGATGTTAGCTCTGTAGGGGAGTGTATGTATACGATTGTGTATCATATTGAACTATAAGTGTTTCTTACATACATGAGCATATATATGTATGTATATATATTAAGCAAGTTGATATAGACATAGTTTTTTACTGTTGACCTCCTCTCTCTTACATAACAAAGTGATTTTGTTATGTATTTTCTGAGAATCTCCTAATCTTCTTGTCCCAGAATTATAGATACAGTTATTTGAAGAAGAAAAAAAAAGAAAAAAAAATTCATTGTCTTCAGGCGGTGCCACTGCCCTTCCCGAAGCAAGAGAGAAAACATGGCCATTTGATTTGTTTGTCAGAGCTCCTTTGTCCCAAATCCTACCTGCGGGGACCGAGTGGTGTTCACAGAGAGGGGGTTTCGTATTTGACGTGGCCGGCTTGTGTGCGGCTGGGCTACTAATCCGTGACGGGGATGCCGTCTCTAGCTCCTTTGCAGTTATCAGAAAGAAAATTTGCTTAGCTGCTGTTATCTAACCTTTCTAACGATGAAACAAACTGCCAAGGTGTTTCACAGGCAGCTTTGACACAAATCCTCAAGCTCTGTGGATTTGTCATGGCTGTCCTCTGGGGACATTGTCAACACTGCCAGAGAGGTAATCCCTCTGGCTTTTTTGCCCCTCCTTTCACCCAAATATTTCCATCGACAGCGGGCTTCAGATGTGAGCCAGGGCAGGAGTGACAATAACTCTTCGCTTTCTGGAGACAGTCCCGGTGTATTGCCTGTAGTTCACAAAGTTATTTATAGTGTTCTTTTTGGCTCTCCCCATTGTCCTGGTTTGGATAATAAACTACATAGTCACCCCAGCTATCATACCAGGAGGCTAGTTTAATAAAGTATGTTTGCTTTGCTGCAAAGGAAATTTAAAGAAGATTACCGATGGAGATGCCCTCCTGGCCCTGTATTAATTACTCACGTGCTCCTGCCATGACCTCTGCCAGTTCATTCATGATGTCCCTGTGGGGGATCGTCAGAATGTGCACTCCCACCAAAGCCACTTCTTCCTGCACAGCTCGAATGCCTGTCGCTCTGCGTGTATAAGACCCGCCTGGAAGAGGAAGAGCCCAAGTGAGAGTACGTGCCCTGTGCCCACCAGGGGTCATGGCCAGAGAGAGTCCCTATAAATTCCTCTCCAGCCTGTGAAAACCGATCAGCGGGCCTCCTGCCTGCAGCTCAGCGGCTGTCTTCTGCAGGTGCACTGGCCTTGGCGTTACTATTCTTAAGTAGTTTTTTAAAAGGATCCTGAGCCCATTGTCAGAGTCCCTGCCTGTGAAATGGAAAACAGGAGGCTACTGGAGGGAACAGTGAGTGAGCCTGCCATCCCCTGCCTTGGCTTGAAAAAGCCACCGGGCAGAGACGGCAGGTATGGTGAGCACAGAGGGGGTAAGGTGTTGGGGGGGAGAGTCAGATTTGCAAATCCAATTTGAAATGGGGGGGTGGGTAGCGGTGTATCTATAGAGTCTTTTAACTTCTCCAATCAAAACCCCCCTCCCACGCAATACATTTCAAATTTTTGAAATAGCCAGTAAGTGAAGATGCCCTGTTGCTCATGTTGATGAAGGGGTATATAGTTGTGTGCTTGTGATCCATGCCCCACCTCTACTTGAGATCTCTCAGTGGGAGCTGAAACCCTTCCTCCTTGCCGACTGCACCCCGCTTGGCTCCTGGGCTCGCAGCATGCTGGCCATGCCTCTGCGCTTTTTCTAACCTAACTCCGCACCCTTCCTGCTCACTGTGTCCCAGCAGAATCCAGGGACAATCACAGGGACATGTCACCAGATGGACTTCTGATGCTGTTTCCCTCACTCTGCCTTGTGGGCACTTAGCACCATGTTCTTCCTACCAACTAATAAACCAAGTGCATTCGGAGATCAATTTTCGATGCCAAAAATCAATGCCAGTTATTTCAGGAGAAAAGGAAGTGAAATCTTTTAATGAAATATTTTCATGAGCAGTCTGTTGATCTATAAAACATCAAGCCAAGTCAGATTGTCACACAGGTTAATAGGAGTGTTTTTCAGGTTTTCCCGTACTTCATTCAACAACACCCCCTTCTCTCCTGTCCCCTATACACACACTCACACACACACACACACACACCAGTGGCATTCCTCTGTCCACAGAGAGTTCAGTAGGGAATTAGAAGCAGTGAAAAGGATGCTGTTCTGGTGTGCTGGCTATGAGCATTTCCGCTCGGCTGACCTCTTTCCGTCTCTTCTTTACATCCCCATGCTGGGTTGAGCTGTTAGCTGTGGCGGGAATGGCTGGGACCTCTCCTAGATCCCTGAGCAAACACTCCACTCCTGCCTGAAGAGCTGTGGTTTCCGATGTCCCTTTTACTCCCTATGTCTATGCTTTGTGTGCACCCGAGGGAGGTGTGGTACTATGGCCTGGAGTTGGGAAAGGCAGCTTGACGTCGTGGGATCTGGGGAAAGACCCAGTGACCAGGAAGCACGACAGAGCTCGTAGGATGGGCACTGCCGTGCTGCAGATGAAGGCCAGGCTGGGAACTGGGTACCCTTCATGGGGCTGTTGTTTTCTCCCTCCCGTTCTGATGAGCTTGTTCAGAGGCAGAGGAGCAGGGGAAGACGTGGCAGCTGGTCAGGAAACAGCTGTTTCTCTTTGCAGCCCCAAAGGCCCTACGCTTCACATAGGTGTTTCTGTTGAAGACAACTGGCATCGTGAAGGGAGTAGTTTGGATTCAACTGACTGTGCTCGCTGGATCGGGATAGCATGTCGTTTTCCCGGACAAGGAGCTAGTGTGCCACCTGCTTGCTCCCCGCCTCCCCTTCTCCCCAGTGGAATGATAAGGAAATCGCTCAAGTATCCCAACACCCAGGAGTGGGGGCTGATCGGAAAGGGGTGGGAGACAAGGTGCTCCTTTTGAAGTCCCCGTTGAATGTTAGGCATTATCGATTAGATTGAGATTGATAACTGCAGACAAGGAGGCGATTTTCAGAAGGGTCTTCCTTCTGTTCTCTTGCTCAGCATCCAGCATGGTATTAAAAGGCATGTTTAGTCTGCTCCTAGGAAGCTTCTAAATATCAATTGTAACAGAGAAGTGGACGTTCAAAACCCCCCATTTGCCCATCTCCATTCACAAATTGCTATGAGGCCCAAAATGTAGCGCTGTCCTTCTTACATGATAAGGCCGCCAGCATTTCCTGGCAATGAAACAGTTTGATCTTCTGATTTTGTTTCTTTGGCTTCTTGATTCTCTTTCTCCTCACCCTCCCTTCTTTCTTTTGTCTATCCCTCCCCACCATCTTTTTTCTTTTAATAATGAATAAAGCACACCTATTAGTCCACTTTAATCAGCATTTACTTTCTAGATATCTAGATAAGGTTCAAGCAAGACCCTGGTAATACTTGTTTCAGAATTCATCCATCACCCCGTGTTTGGAAATGATTAATGGTGGGGGGTGCTTGTTTGCACCGAAGCCCTGAGCAAAGTCTGAGTTAATAAATGCAGGGTCACTCTCCGGCTAACCCAGCCCCCACCCCCCTTCAGTGTATGAAAGTGTCAGATTCTGGAGCATGGTCCCTGTAGAGACAAGCTTCTTTTTCAACCTCGGATTGGGTTTGACTCATACATCAGCGTGTCAGAGCTACTGGCTTCGTTATTTACATTTGTTTTATGTTCAGCTGTCTGCTTGATTTATACTAATGTGATATGTTCCCTTTCGCTCTTCAGCTTAATAACGGGTTTCTATTTTGTTTTGATTTTTCAGTCCCGTCTTTTACCTTCACACCAACAGGTATATATTTGCACGTCCCCTCTTCCCCTCCTTTGTTCGTTTGGCATGTCGCGTACGATTGTGCTTCTGTTTGCCGTGCGCTCTCTGCACTAAGTGGGGGAAAGGACTTACACGGGAACCCAGTACTCCACTCTCTCCTATCAGGAGGGCATTCGAAGCTGAAACGGTTGGTGTCGCTTTTCATCCAAATAATGCAGTTATGTATTCATGACTCCACACGCACGCCTGAGCCTTGTCTGCATGTGTTTCTGTAGATACACCCACTGTTCCCACCCTCAGCCTGATTTAACATGCTAATGACCTTAGTGATCATGCCTTGGCACTGGGTTCCTTTCTGTACCGTCGGCCCATCAGGCTGGCAGCCGCACATTCTCTCCCCTGCCACTGCCCTCCCCTCAGAACCCCACATTTTCAAGGACACCATAATACCTGGCACAGGTGGGAGATAAAGCGAGTCCCACACCTGATGGTCTGCTCTAGCCCGTCTCTTTGAGAGCGGGCCCTTCTTTCACTTTACCTTTAATCGTAAACGATGGGACCTGCAGTCTTGCCTCGTTTTTAATCCAGTTACTGTAATCGCTGGAAGCAGTTATCTCTCTTTAACAGACTCCTAGTTTGGAGTTCTCCAAAGTAACAGAATTTGGCAGCACTCCCTGAGAAAATGCGTCTGTATTTGCAGAGCAGTTAATCTTCTTAACCCCTTGCCTAACTATGTGCAAATGTTGTTGTTGCTCTCAGTAAACTTTTAAGCCCCCCATTTATTAAGCTGGCAATGCTTTCGAGCACATCAAAATATATTTTTACTCTGCATACACATGTCATAAACATAGGCCTCACTAGTGAACTGTCACAAATTAGCATGCAGGTCTCTCTGTGGAAAGACGGGTTGATTTTATTATGTATCTTACTTTAGTGATGCCTCTGGAAAAGTAGTATGATGGTTAAAAAGTCTTTTTCCAGAGTAATGGTTCCATTTAGACCAAATTATAGTACTATGTGATCTCAGAACAAATTTGAAGTAGAGAATCATGGGAGTTAAAGCAGGATAGAAGAATGTGTAATAGTTATATTTGGCGAGTGCACCGAATTTGGGGGTTTCTGTAGATCTCCACCCTGTGGCACAAGTAGGACATC
>PVJH01024311.1:19664-33396 GCA_004026705.1 Nesogale talazaci | reverse complement strand
TTCTAAAAGAAGGGACGCAATCCAGCTGTCCACTATAGACTGGATTATAGGGTGACAGGAATGGAAGAGTGGGAAAGCTAGGAGGCTGTCTGCGCTTTGGGTAAAAGATGAGGTTGGCTTCCCCAAGAGAAATGGTACTAGAGAGAGAATGGCGTGATCATTTGGGGTGTGCTCTGGAAGAACTGGCAGGATTTGCTGCTAGATGAGCTAAAAGTGGCAGGAAAGAGAGGAATTTGGATGGTTCAGAGGTTGTTTACCAGAGTGATCAAATGACGGCTGTGACCAGTACTGGTGGGGGAAGAGTCTGGCAAAGGAATCCGTGTGGAGAGAACTAGGCTGAGCAAAGTGTGGAGTCCACTGTTCCACTGTTGATCTCATAAAGGCTCAGATGCTAAGAGGCAGGTGGTGGGTTCTCCAGGAAGCAGCGGGGCACAGGAACCTGGTGCACAGAGGGAGGTGGGCTGAAGGATGGCACATCAACTACACCTGCAGCTTTGAAAGGAAATGTGAAATTCTGGGTTCTGTGCCATTACTCTGACAACTAAAGAAGAGTCCACTGCGCTTCCTTGGTGCCATGGAGCCAGACTCCTATTCTGACTCATCCCGAGAAATGAAAGAATTTGATTAACATTTGGGGCGAAAGTGAGTGAACGAGAAGGTGGTACAGCTAGCACGGGGCCTAATCTCCTGCAATCATGCCCACAGTTTATTCTTGCACAACACTGTTCTCCATTTGTAACCATCGTGAGAGGAGATTTTATGTAGTGCAAGGGTGAATGAAAGGAAAGAACTGCAAGAGCATTGAGTTGGGCCGTGTCAAATACAGGTTTTTACTGCGCGAGGAACTTAAACTCACTGAGCTAAACTTGTTGTTGTTGTTGAATAAGGAAGACCAAGACACTGAATAAGGAAGACCAAAGAAAAACCAAAGCACTTGAGTGATGGCGCTGGCAAAGAATATTGAAAATCCCACGAACTTGCAAAAGAACAAACATCCCTGTCTTGGAAGAAGTGCAGCCACAATGCTCCTAAGAGGCAAGGATGTTGAAACTTTGTCTCACAAACGCTGGATATTTTTTTAGTTCAGTTTGACTAGAGAAACAAATCAAGGACGCTCATGTATGTGTGAGAGAACTTTATATCAAAGGGCAATTGTATGTTAAGAAAACATCCCAGCCTCGTCCAGATCAAATCCTTAAGTCCAATATTAGCTCATTTGACAATATCAGCCTATAAATCCCTCTTCAGACTCACAGAAGACATGCAAAGTCACCGAATGCAGGAAGATCACAGGCAGGTGGGTGGAACGTCTTGTGGATCCAGTGGCAGTAGAAGCATCTCAGTGCTGGCATGGGTCTCCACGTGGTTCCTCCGGCTCTAGGGTTCCAGCTCCATCAGCGTAGCTCCATGTCTTGTCAGCAGAAAGACAAAGCAGAGAGTGAATGTATCTGGCCTTCAATAAGCTACTTGTCTCCATCAAGTCTCCAAGTGAGGTCATCAAGCTGCGACCTGATTGGCAGACTAGACTCTACCCCTTCCATCTTAATCGTCTCAGGTTGACACTGGATTATGTAACTACTACAGATATGCTATCAGGAGAGACCAGTCCCTGGAGAACATCATACTTGTAGAGTGGAGGGGCATCAAAGAAGAGGAAGGACCTGGACAAGATGAATTGACACAGTGACTGTAGCAAAGGACTCAAACATCAGAACAGTTAGGAACTCAGGACAGGATCAGACAGTTACCATAGGGTCACTTTGAGTGGGATTCAACGGCACTTAATGACAACATCTCAATGTAATTAGTCTGAGATGGCTGGTAGTTCAGATATTTGTTCCTTTGTTTTTATTTCATTAGGATCCACTGTAATCCAGCACAGCACTTGGATTAGGGCATACAGGAACGAACAAAAGTGAAATTCATGACAGCTTAGAAGGCCTTCTGAAATGAGAAACAGGAAAATGTACCAGTAAACACACAGCTACGTCAATAGCAAAACTTCAAAGTACTGCTTGCACTGAGGGAAACACAAGTTGAGTAGTATTTGCAGATGCAAATGATTTCAATGAGTAGATGCCATCAAAGTGAAGACCTGAACGATAAGAAGGGACCAGCCATGTGGAGACATGTGAAGGTTAAAACGAAGGTAGAGGGGGAGTAGGGTCAGTGGTCAGAGAAAGGAAGGCAAGGATGAAGTCAAACCTAGTAAGCCTGGGTAAAGAGTTTAGACTGCAAATCTAAGCTTGATGAGAAACGATGTGACAGTTGATCTGATTTCTCTTGTTTCAGACTGGACGGTAAGGTGATCAGAGTGCAAGGAGGGAGGCTGTGGCCTCCAAGCAGGAGATGATGGTGACTTGGGCTGAGATGGTGAAAATGTAGAGAAGTGGGAAAATTCCAGGCGTATGACGGAAGTGTGTAGGGAGAAAAACAACACATGCTACTCCGATAGAGGGTTGGAAGCTCACAGGAGCACTTCGACCCTGTCCTGCGCCCCTGTGGGTCAGCGTCCACACAGCGGCTGTGAGTTTGGGTTATTAAGCAGTGAGACCAGTAGGCCCACAGAGGGGAGAGGTGTGTGGGGTGAGACCCAGAAAGGAATCAAGAAGACTGAGCAACCAGGGTTGGGGGAGTGAGGTGAATGGGGCCGACATTTACTGATACGGAGGAGATTTTGGAGAGGACAAGAATTGGGGTGGGTGTTCACTTTGTTTTGGACGAACCACATTTACATGGGCCATTTGTCATCTAAGTGGAGACGTGGAATGAACTGTTGAAATGGATGTCAGGAGCTTTGGAGAGAGACCAAGGCTGGGCATTGATATTTTAGGGTCATGAGCAAATCTCTGTCGCATTCTCATCTGAAGGGTATCCCTGCAAGCCTGCTTTGATGAATATCTAGAGCAGGCAGCTCCGAGGCCCTCTCGTGTGAGACTTGCCTTCCATGGGACTACAGCTGCCCTGGCATTTCCTTGACAGTCTGCAGAGCTCAGAGGTTTAAATGCTGCTGGGATTTTGTTTGTTTGTTTTTTTCTCTTTGTTTTGTTTCAGGTTAACTGTAGTTAACTGGTTTTCAGGTTTCGCCTTCAGTTTTAAATCATGCAAACAGTCGCATTATCCTCTAATCATCACATCTCCCTGCTCACATTCCAACTTCCTGTGCAAGTGAGACAGCTAAGTGTGGGATGTGTTGGACTTCAAGAATAAGACACATCCCCAGAAATGCAAGCACTTTGGTTAATAACTCATGTGTCAGGTTAACAGGAGACACTCAGGCATATAAACTCAAATGAATAAACATTGTATGGCCATGGCCCCTTTTTTTTAAGCTCCATAAATTTCTTATGGTTTCCCCTCTATCAGGGTCGCCCCCCCACCCCCCATTCTCATGATGCTTTCTCATTAAGGAGATTCATGGAGAAGGTTGAAATCGATCAGAGCTATTAGCCACCAGAGTGCAATCTGGTTCTGGAACAAACTGACCTGCACATGTCCTGTCTACATTGGGGATTTAAGCAGATTAACTCAGAGCCTAGCAGGCAGAATCTAAATCGTGGAACAATGCACCCCCTTCATCCCTCCACTCTCCAGTTAGGGATTTCACATATTGACACTGTAATTAGATCCAAGCCACAGTTAACCCACCTTGAAAGTAACCTCCAGTGCCTGCTCACCTTGGCAATACATGCACAGTCTGTGAGCAGTACTGCCACATTGGCGGTTTCTACCTGCTTTAATTCCTCTGCCAATCTCAGGCCCTGCAATGTGCATTATAGTGAGATTGGTTGGTTGGTTGTTGGTTGGGTTTTCTGTATTTATTTTCAAGAGTAAATCAGCCCCATTGCTCAGAGACAAATTAGTGATTGGTCTCACACTTGCATGGTTCATCCAGAACCATCTCTGTCTGCTTTCTGGTTTTTGCAACCAGAGAACAATAAGAAGAGTGTCCTGGGCCGCCCACACATCCCCCGGAGACCATACAAGTTGACCCAAGAGGTGACGGAAGCCAAGCAAATTTGTCTTCCACTCATTGACCTTGCTTTGTAAAAGACATCCAACTAACCGCCCAGTTTAAGTGAAGGATTGAGGATGGGCTGAACTGTACTAACAGTTGACACCAATTACTAATCTAAAGATTGGTGATTCGAACCTGCCCATAAGCATTGTGGTCAAAAGGCTTATCAATCTGCTTCACTGAAAGTCTCAAAAACTCACTGTTCTGGTGGCATAGTGGGTATGCATTTGGTTGCTAACCACATGGTCAATAGTTTGAAGTCACCAGTTGCCCTGTGGGAGAAAGATGAGGCCTTCTTCCATAAAACATTACGTCCTCAGAAAACCACAAGGGCAGTTCTACCTTATCTTATAGGGTCTATACATGTCACTGAAGAGTACAACCACCAAATTTCTAAGGAGCAGTTCTATTTTGTAATATGTGACGTCTCCTTGAGTTGGAATTGAATTAATGACAAAGAATTTGATTCTTTGTTTTCACTTTAAGGTTAAATCGTAGATTCTTCAAGAATCATATTTTAGCTGCAAAACTCCACAAGTTGTAGAATAAATTGGTTGGTGTCATACTAATTGTGTTAGTCTGTGTAGACTAGAGAAACAAATTCATAAACACACATATGTATATAAGAGAAATTTTTATAAATTAAGAAAACATCCCAGCCCAATCCAGATCAAGTCCATAAGTCCAATATTAGCCCATATGTCCAATACTAATCTATAAAGTCCTCTTTACACTCATGAAACACATGCAATGATGTCAAATGTAAAATGACAACAAGCCAGTGGGCAGAAAGTCTTTGGACCCAGTGATGGTGTAAGCATTCCAGCACTGGCAGGAGTCTCCACGTGGCTTCTCTAGATCCTGGTTTCTGACCCCATCAGGGTAGGTCCATGTGGCTTCTTCTCAGAGATGTATGCAGGGAACCAGCCTTGTCAGCCAAGTGTTTCCAAGTGAGTGTTGTCAGCGGAGAGTCTCCAAGGAAGTGAGTCGTGAGTCTCCCACCTCCAAAGGGGAAATACCGCCAGATTTCCCAGAATTCTCAGAAGAGAAGGTCACACCCACACAGAGGTCTCATTAGCTCTCTCCAGATGACAGGCTAGACTCCTCCCCTACACTCTTAATCCTCAAATTGACACCAGGTTAGGTGACTGCCACACCAACTCATGATAATGACAAGTAAATATTCCTTCTGGTACTAATAAAAACAGTTAAGATATGATCCTCTTGCTCCCCCTACTTTTTAAAAACTAAAACGATGATAGGTCAGGAACCTATTTGTTGGAGCTAAACAACACAAACCCAATATACCCGTGTACACAATAAGAACAAAGTGTAACTTTGACTATAACCCCTTGAATTTGATATCTTGAACCCAGACGTGTTGTGGAATGGCAACAAGGATATCATAACACGAAGGAAACAACAGGTACTGAAAAAGACACATGAGCCCCCCAAAAGAGACCAAAAGGATTTTAGAAGTGACACACTTGCTCTTAAACTTAGACAAGCCAAAGTGAATGGAAGAAACAAAGATATAAAACAGCTGAATAGAAGATTTCAAAGGGTGGCTGGAGAAGACAATGTAAGGTATTATAATGAGATGCTGCGAAGACCTGGGATGACAATATATATGGTTGGCTTTCCTCAGGTTAAAATAACTGAAGGAAACATTTCCAACCTAAAATGTTAAAAAAAAGTCTCTTTGTGTGTGAAGGTTTGGCCTGACCTGACCCATGGTATATGGGGACATCTCTTGTGCGTGTGAAAGCTGGACCATGCATAGGGAAGGCCTAAGAAGAAGTGATGCATTAAAGAATGTTGACAGAGAATATGGACTGCCAGAAGCACAAACAATATCATGAACTGCCAGAAGCACAAACAAATGTGTCTTCAAGGAAGTGCAGCTAGAATGCTTCGTAGAAATCAGGATGGCAAGACTTCATCTCATCTACTTTGGACATGTTTTCCGAAGACACCAGTCCCTGCGGAAAGACAGAGTCAGCAGTAAAGAAGAAGCCCCTCAATGAGGTAGATTGACACCATGGCTACAACAATGGGCTTAACCATGGCCATCATTGTAAGGATGGCACAGAACCCAGCAGTTTCATTCTTTGGTACATGGGGCTGCTGTAGCACCCAACAACCTTAACTGTGAATTATCTAACTTCTCTGCCTCTCGGTCTCCCTATCTCAGCATTTATTTTGTCCCCTCCTTTGTGGCAAACAGTGTGCCAGATCCCGATGTAGAAAAACAAGGACCCAGTCATGCAAACAAGCTTGCCGTCTGCCTCTGCTTGCTCGTCATTGACCATTTAGGAGAAAAGAATACTGCTACAGAATAGAAATGATGTCTGATGTATAATAAATGTAACTGATAAAAGAGTTAGAGGACATCTAAAGACCAATCATATAATTTTGCATAATTAAGTAGACCATCCTTTTGGCTATCATAAATTAGGCCAAAATGCATGATAATGTAGTTGAGATTAAACA
The DNA here is from genome assembly GCA_004026705.1 of Nesogale talazaci. Lineage (NCBI taxonomy): Eukaryota > Metazoa > Chordata > Mammalia > Afrosoricida > Tenrecidae > Nesogale > Nesogale talazaci. The sequence goes on along the minus strand of PVJH01024311.1, from coordinate 26,885 downwards.
CCCAGAAATTAGACCTCATTGTAGTTTAGTAGAAGAATTAACAGACGATAGAAGAACAGCATAAGAATATTCAATGGGGCTGAGCCCCGGTGGCGTAGTGGTTGTGCGCGGGACTGCGGCCCATTGGGATGGAGGTTCGATTCCAGCTCCACGGAGCAAAGGCTGCGCCTCCTACTCCCACCACCTAAGGGCAGTGATGCCCCACCCCCCAAAAAAGGAATATTTAATGAAATTGCTATGAAAATATCCTAGCCAGCCACCCAGATGCACTGTCCCAAATACAGTACTGGGACTTAACCATGCCCCACCTAGCTGAAATTCTGTAAAAAGGACCCCTATCCCCTCCAAAAAAGCCACTTCTAAAAACACAAAAATATATGCATAGAAAGCAATTAACATACAAGTGAAGTTTTAATTCTCCTTTTAATTCTGACTTGTTATTTATCCTTAGGTTTATCCAAAGAGTTTCTTAAGTCACCACATCTGCAAAATGGAGATAATTTAACACCTATTCACATCTGTAAAATGCAGATGATTTAACACCTCCTTTATAGGGTCGTTTGAGAACTAGAATAGACCCTAAGCTTCTAGCACCAAGGCTGCCTGGTCCACGGCAGGTGCACAAGGATTGCTCGCTTGACTGCTCTAGTTGCCTCCTAGCTGCCGTCTCCCTCCCCAACACCCCCGTCTGGCTCTGGTTCTCGTGTGTGTGTGTGTGTGTGTGTGTGTGTGTTTCTCTACAAGTTTTTCATATAGAAGTAATCCTTGTTCATTTAAGCAAAATAAGTAAATATATGTGTGTGTACATACACACACACACACACACACACACACACAGAGAAATACCTTCAGTGAGTCTACCACCAGGAAGAGTCACTGTTTTGCTAAGTATGTTCATAACCTTTGTGTATGAAAAATATACAGATGTGTGCATTATTACAAATTCAATATATTATATATTTTGTCCAGTAAAATTATTTTTTTAACTCAGTAACACTTCCAGTCAGTGAATGCAGGTCCGTGCTATCATTTGAAACTAGGAGGTGATGTTCTAAGTAAAATCCATGCTTTATTTAAGCAGACCCCTGTGACTAGAAATGTAAGCTATCATCAGATTTCCTCTGAGCTGACCTCCGCTTACATCAGACCTGTTCATCCCCACATTCTGGTAGTTTGACAATGGTTCTTTCCAAGGCACAGGGCTGGTCTTCCTTCAACAACAGATGATTACTGCGGTTTTGCTCAAGGGCCTGCATGTGCGCAAGAGATACAGAGTGGTGGAATCTTGAAGAAGACTCAGGTTCTAATATAATAGTCCTTCTTTCAAGAACCCCACACCTACATTTCCTCAGGAACATGCAACATCCTAGAGAGTAAACCGAGCCCCCAAGAGCGTACCTTATGAGGTGCAGGGTCCAGGGCTTGTGGTCATGGACAAAGCGGGGATCAGGAAGCCCTTCAGGAGGATAGAAGATCAAGGAATGATCAGGAAACTGGGAACAGGCGAAATGGATTTCTTCTCCTTGAAGCACTTTGCAGCTAACTGAAAGGTCAGCAGTTCAAAACCACCAGCCTCTGGGATGAAGAAAGACGTGGCAGTCTGCTTCTGTAAAGATTGCAGCCTTGAAAGGACCCACTCCACCGTCCCATCACTGCCATCAAGCCGATGCCAACCCTATTGGGCAGGATAGGGCAGCTCTAGTGTGCTGAATAGCATTGCAATGAGACAGCATCCCCTCAACAGAAATGGAAGTTTGCAAGTACACATGCATTATACATTCGGACAGAGGGTGGTGGTAGTTCATACTTCCTCCTGTATCATTTCATCGGGTAATGTCAAGGGCCACATAGGTAATAGAGCACTAAGTTCTTTTAAATAATATCTTCCCCAAAATTTCCCCAGCAAGAGGAACAGAGGTGCTGAATTCTTAGGCAGGGATGTCAGAGGGTCTGTGCACATCTGTCCTGTCCGCTCAGGGCCAGGAACTCTGGCACGGCCGCAGGGAAAGCCCCAGATGCTACAATTTGGGCACCGCACCACGGGGAAGACTCTGGTAGATGTCTTTCTGTTTTTATTTCCAAACGTTACCTTGGTGGCACATTGGACAGAAAAAAAAAAAGAGAGATGCAGCTGCTAGAAATAAAATTGAGCTTAATTTTTTTTTATTTTTAATAAAGAATATTCCATAGCGGTAACCATAACATATTGTAGTCCTAGTCGTAGTAGCCAATCTTCTTTAAAGTCATGTACGCTTGGCATTAGATTATCTTCATTATATGTCAAATGTAAGATAGAAACACTAATCTATGCTCAGAATAAGAACGATTTTAAAGGAGCATACAAACAAACAATTAAAAAATATTCTTTTTGCCAAAGCAAGAGATTGTAGCCCTCTTTTACATGCTGCCTCCCACTCCCCTGGGGCAGTCACTTAACCTTGCTGAGCCCCTTAAAAGCGAATGCCAGGTTTCTGCTTTTCCCTTTTTAGCGATACTTGCAGTATTTAGGCAAGAAAATGTGAATGACCAAGAGCTCTTTGGATTTCCTTGAAGCTGCTGAGCTGTTGGCGACAGTAGGACAGCGTGTGGCAGGGTTACTGTCATTTGCAATTGATCATTTGCGTATTGATAGTAAATATTTATCATGCTGCACTCATAGTCACAGACCAGACAACGCCCCATTGTCTGTTTTAATGTCATCCGTGTCTGTTTCTGAGCATCTTTCAGCATCACTTCCCCTTAGGTAGGGCCTTTATCCGGGAAGGTGGGATCAGTCCAGCAGGCATGTAAGGAAACACAAATCCTAGAAGTGTTCTTTTTTTTAAAATCATTTTATTGGGGCTCAGTTCAACTCTTATCACAATCCATACATCTATCCATTGTGTGAAGCACATTTATACATTTGTGTCGTCATCATCCTGAAAACATTTTCTTTCTACCTGAGCCCTTGATCTCAGCGCTACATTTTTCCCTCCCTCCTTTTCTCATTCGCCTTTTGTCCCGTCTGCTCACTCCTTGCGCCTTTGGCCAGCCCTCACTTGGCCTGCTCTGTCCTCTTCGCAGCCAGACTCTGACCCACCCACACTGCATCATCCACCTTTGACCCAGCTCCTTCTCTGGAGGCTTTGACCTCTGTTGGTACACTATGGAACAGTGAACCAGGAGTATCAAGTCAATACATAAGGGATGTGTCTGAGTGTCGAGATCTGAAGAGAAGCCACAGAGTCTCTTTATCACGGAATGTGGACTAGCCTCAGTATATCAGCATTGGCATGGACATTCAGTGGTTTTTGGGTAGACATAGGACAACACAATTCCTAGGCCTTGAAAGAATGCTCATCTTTTGCTGTAGATTGTTCCCAGCAAGAGCTAGCATAAGCAAGCCACCAGGAACAGTCCTAATTGAAGAGGCCCACAGTCCTCAAAGGCACCAAAAGGACTTTACGAGTTCGAACAAGCCTTGTTCTGCGTCACAGGTCCCCACGACTGCCTACAAGCTTGGTTATTTGCTACAGCAAGCCAAGGAATTGGGAAAACCTGTCAGATTGATGGCTACAGGGGGTTACAGCAAAGGGATACAAATGGAGTTGGCAAAAGGAAAAGGTTCAGCAGGGTGAAGTCCCAGGGGAACCAGGTATTCATTGACAGGTGTCTTCTCCCAGTCAATTCATGCAGACCTACTTAATTCTCCCAACAACAGCAGGGTGTGCAGCCAGGAAAGGTGGTCTGAGCCTGGGTGTCCAACATTTTGGGGGAGTCAGTCAACATAGGCATGTAGCACATGTACTACTGACTCAGCGATTCAGACACCAGCCATGCAGAGCCAAGGTGCATTGCCCATAAATCGCATGGTTAGCATAAACTATTGGAGCATGCTGATACTGTACGGCCCCTGAAGAAGCATACAGGCATACAGAAGAAGCAGGAATTCACCATAAATCACATTGTTGAAATAAAACATCTAATCCAACTGGAACCACATGGTCCACACCTCTATCCTCGGGTAGAATGTTCCAAGGACTCAGCTGATCTTCCTAGAGCAGTCCCAGGGCCAGACCTGAAGACCGGCCTTTCTCAGGCCAGGGCAGAGTTTGAACAACCCAGACCTCCTGCAGTGATGGGATATCAAATTAGGGGGCCCTGTCTGCCCGTGTGCCCAGGGTCAAGACATTGGCAGGCTTTGGGCACCTGACAGAATGCGTTGTACCTCATCTGTTTACCTTCCAAGGAAAAAGTTCTCTCTGCGTGTAGGCTCTTTGTGGTTCAGAAGAACTATTCACAGAGTTTCTATAAGGGCACTGTAAGTTAGCCTCATTGTCATTATTGTCATAATAGCACTTATTCAGTTGGTTGGGGCATGGGAAAGAGCCCCCTGTTAAGACCAGTTTCAAGGGGCTTTTTCCCAGATGCTGAACACAAAGCCAACTTGCGAACACTGTGTTTCCACCCCTCACAGGCGTTTAACCTTATCCTTGCTTCTCTCCATCTCTCTCTCCCTCCCTGGCAGTGGCTCAGAAACCCAGGCCCCCAGCATGAGAAGCGGACTCTGTTTGGAGACATGGTGTGCTTCTTGTTCATCACACCTCTGGCCACCATCTCGGGCTGGCTCTGCCTGCGCGGCGCCGTGGACCACCTGCACTTTAGTAGCCGGCTCGAAGCCGTCGGACTGATTGCACTCACTGTCGCTCTCTTCACTATTTACCTCTTCTGGACACTAGTAAGTATGGCTCAGGGCCTCAGGCCCGCGGCATGATGGCCACCTGGCTGGCACACAGTCTGCGTTTGCCCATAGCCCATCTCAACTGCCTGGCAGAAGACAGGTTTCAAACTGCTGGTGGTGGGGTGTGGCTTGGTCTGTTGCTGCCGATAAGGGGCGTGTGTGTGTGTGTGTGTGTGTGTGTGTCTGTGTATAGAGCAGATCAAATGCCTGGAGGGTGTAGGGGCCAGCCCCAGCTTCTAAGAGTCCACACTCCAAAGACACCTGCCCTGGACATTTCGTGTGTCTGTCTGTCTGTCTGTCTCTCTCGCGCTCTCTCTCTCTCTCTCTCTCTCTCTCTCTCTCTCTCTCTCGTCATCTAAGTCACCATCTGTTTGAGGACATGGCATGTCCCTCCTCCTGTGTGTGTGTGCCTCAGCTGTGCCGGGACCGACCACAGCACGTTCCGAATGGTGCGTCCAGCCCTCCCTGCGTCCTGACCAAGCACCAGGTTTTCTTCGGGGCCTGGAGCTGGGCTCCACCTAATGATGACCGCAGTGTTCAGCACAAGGCCGCTGCCCACAAAAACACAAAGGGATCTAGCTGGCAGCTGCCACCCCAGAAAAACCATGGGCCCATAAGTGCTGCTGCTGCTGTCTCGGAAGAGGAACTTTTAAGCGACTCTCCTCTTCACCTTTCCACCTGCTGCAGTTAGTTGATTGCTGGGGCACCAGTTGGCAGCAACCACAGAGTACACTATTACACACACACACACACACACACACACACACACACACACACACTGTCTGCTTCCCGGTGGAGCTGCAGGAAGGATATCAACACCCCCCCCCCACACACACACACACACACTTCCTGGCCTGGTTCCATTGTTATTCGATATGTATTTCCTGTCCGCCTGTCCCATTTCCATCCCCCACAGCTCAGTGTCAGCACTGGGAAGCAGCTCGTCGCCCTCACACTCGCCCCTTCCTGTCTGGCAAACCGGGTCCCATCTGCCGCCACTGACTGTGAGCCCCCACTCAGGCCCCTCCTCCTTGTCACAGGGTTTTGTCTGCCTCCCACCTCCCCTCTGACAAGGATGTTCAGACCAAAAGGAGGCAGTCTTTGTAAGCAGTGCCTGACTTGAGTTTTGATCAATACGAAGTGCCCGAATGCTCTCACCGTTATCTAAGACCCCTGACTAATATAGGCCTCCTGTTCTCTGGCTATCGATGAAGCCCCAAGACAAACGAGGAGGACTGCCTCTAAACTCCACATTCCAAAGTGCATCCTGTTTCACTGTGAATGAAGCTGATAGAACCTTGGGCAGTCATTAAGAGTCTGAGTTTACTAGCTTGGAAGGTTTGCGGTGGTTGCTGGGTGCTGGCAAGTGGGCTCCTACTCAGGGGCACCCTGTGTGCGACAGCACCAAGTCCTGGGCCACCCAGTATCTGTGCCTCCCCCTGGAGTGCTCCCTCTCCTTGGCAGACCCGCTAACTGGTGCCCTTCTCTGTGGGTCTCTTCTTACACCATGGCCCAAGTCTGAGTGTCGTCCCTCCTGAGGAGCCTTCTGACTCTACTTCCTCATGGTGCTTGGAGTGTTTCCCCACCAACACCATGAGTCAATGCACGCTGGAGGCGGTCTTCCCTATCCGTGCTCCATCGTTCAAATACAAAGGAGGAGAATGAGAAGAACAACGTTGGGGTCAGGTGCATCTTCGCCCATAAGTGACATCTTTTCTCTCGTACAACAGATTTGCCCAATGCCACCTAGGTTTACTAGGGAGGAATCTGCCTCTGAAGCGAAACAAAGGAGACGCATCCAACCCCTGGACACCCCAAAGCTGACTGCCCAGGGAGAGGTCCGACAAGCCTCCCCCCTTCTTTACTCCCCTCTGACCCCAGCCCTCACTCACCCAGCACTCTGCTGGGCTTGATGACTCATTGCAATGGCCTCACAGAATTCAGAGACAATACTCACAATTATGGGGGTTTAATAGGGGCGCTAACACGTTACAAAATGTTAAGGACACTGTTCTTTTGTCCACGGCTCCTCTTCTTAGCCTTGCTGGCAGGCATGTCTCTTTCTGGCTCTCAGCCTCTCTGCCACGTGGTTCCACGGCCTCCGCCTTGGGAAGCCCACAATTCTGCCCCCTGGTCTCACTGCCCCGCTCTGTCTCATGGTCTCCACATGGCTCCTCTGTTCTGCCCTGTGATCTCAGAGCTACAGCCTCTGTGTCTCTGCTCCACAGCCAGGTCAGACAGGGGCTTCCCACGTGACCACCGATGGCAGTTCTTTGTGGCGGTCACCAGATTCTCACTCCCACTCCGGGGGTGGCTCACTCTTACAATCTCCTTTTTCAATGTTTCACACACCCTCCCTGCCTGGTCGCACTGAATCATGCTTTTGCATGGGGCTGCTAACCACCAGGCCAAGAGTTCGAAACTACCAGCTGCTCCACAAGAGAAAGATGAAATTTTTTACTCCTATAAACGATTACAATTGCAGAAACCCACAGGAACAG
>PVJH01024311.1:0-19564 GCA_004026705.1 Nesogale talazaci | reverse complement strand
GGAAAGCTCCTGGGTCAGCAGGTGAGTGTGAGGACTCAGTGGGAGGACATCTAGCAGGGGGCCTGCAGGGTTCTGCTGCAGAGGCAACTCCCCTCAGCTGGCTTTATTCTTCCCATGGTTTCCTGGCTCCTGCCCCAGCTCCCAGTCTCCTCCAGCCCTCTGTAAAATGCAAAGTAGCAGGAGGGAAAGAAAGGCATTTCTCCCCTTTGACTGGTATGAAAAAAAAAAAAAACCATGCTGCGCAGTCAGCTCAGCAATAGGTTACTGAATATAGAATAACTCCTTCCCAGATAAATGCTGTACTGAGCGGCCCTGGCAAGAGCCGTAATTCAGACGCTGACAGCACTTGGAAACTGCCCTACGGCAGAAACCCATTGTAAACAAGCTGTCAAGCTTAAGGAGAATATGCTGCGAAAATGTCTTAGATAAACAAACACAGTGTCAGTCCAAGCCTGTTCCTCAGAGGAGCCGTGCCTGGAAGGGCTTTGATGGGTGCTCTGAAGAGGAACCCACATGTACACACGCACGCGCCGCGTCTCAAAGTCCTGCCTTCTGGGAGCTGCTGGGTGGAAACATGGACATCCAAGGGTCCAGGAAGGCCAGCCAGGGCCATTTCCACTCGGAGAGTGCAGGGGGAAAGGGCCCGGAAACGTCCCCAGTCATAGGACAATGATTTGAGGACCCAGGGCAGACAGAAGACACTGAGCTAAAGGAGCAGGAAGAACTCCCCAGAATGCCATTTGTTGGAACTCAGCTTTGAGTGAGAGAATGAGGGCACTGTGGGGGGAGAACGGGGGTGGGGTGGGGAAGGGGTGTCCTACACAGGGCATCCTGGTCACAGGCGTCAAGGGCCGATGCCTGGACTCAACGCAGAACTCAGGTTAAATCACAAATAAGTGAACGACCCGGTTTCTCAAAGGCCCATGGGCGGCTCGTGTAAATTCCTGGTATAAAGGGGAATCTCCAATAGGATTCTCTCCCTACCTGGTTCGGTTTGCACACCCTGTTGGGCCATCTGAGAGCATTCAGTGTGGTCAGTTTGTGAATGTGGGGTTACTCCAGGCTGGGAGCTAGGGAGGGAGCCAGAAAGCCATGGGAAGAATAAAGCCAGCCAAGGGGTGTTGCCTCTGCAGTAGAACCCAACAGGCCCGCTGCTAGAGGTCCTCCCTCCGAGTCCTCCCACTCACCTGTTGACCCAGGAGCTTTCCATGCTGTCCTCCCTTGGCACTGGCATCCCAAGCAGGACGATCAGAGAGGGCAAGTGCCCCATTTCAATTTGCACAGCCATTAAGGATCCTAAACCATTCAGGCATTGGTCTCTTGGATCCTAAACACCCACTTCTGCCTTGGAGGTTTCTGAAAGGAGATAGGAGCATTCTCCAGGCAATGCTCCCCCCATCCCCCTCTTTGCTTCCCCCTGAGATGGCAGAGATGACAGGACCCTGCCCAGTGGCAGCATGCAGAAAGGCCTGGCAATCTGCTTCTGTACAGATTGCAGCTACATAAAAATCCTCTACAGAGCTCAATTCTACTCTGTAACACATAGGGGTCGCTGTGAATCAGAATGGATTTCACAGCCCAGGGCTTCCCTGGTTCACAGCCTTCTCCTGAGTTCATTTCCAGACAGGTTCCCTATAAAACCTGGCTCCATCAGCAGGCCTCCCTGGGAATGTACCTCCAGAGAGAAAAAACACAGTAAAAACACATCCTGAGAAGGTTTTTGTCTCACAGGGACTTGGTGGCAAACTTTCCTGCCACCTCAGTCACCCCTGATGGGTGGGGAAAAGGGGTTTCTGGCCCTGCTGAGGCCACTAGTGCCTGCAGTGCTCTCAGAGGCTTTACCCACGATCACCAGAACCCAGTCCTGCCCAGTGCCAGGGAGTCCAGATCGACCCACTAGCAGACCTGCACCTTTGGGTTTCCGAGGCTGCCAATCTTTACAGAAGGCGACAGCCTCACCTTTCTCCCAGGGAGCCACCCGTGGGTAGAGCCATGGGCCTTGCGATGAGCAGAGCAGTGCTTACCGGAGCTCCCTCGGTGCCCGTGAAAGGACTGTGCTGTTTATCCTGCAGGGGAGGACATGCGTGGGCTACAGGAAGCCCACCACGTACTGTGCCCATTTTACAGGAGAGTTGCCCTGGACCTTTGCTTCCTCCTCGCCCCTCAGATCCTGAGAAATTGCCACATAATAGAACAAAGTTTCCAACATTTCTCTTGCACTTTGGTTTACGTGCATTATTTGTATGTCTATTTTTTTTGTTGTTGTTTTGGCTTTTTTGCGTCTTTGAACCAGACGTCCTTTTGTTCTTTTACATTCGACTGGGTGAGGGAGTGTCTTGGGCCCGATGCTCGAGCAGGTATTAAAACCCTGCCTCCCTGTCTTCTGTGATGCTCAGTGCTCAAATTTTTCTCCAATATGAACTCATCTTCTTGATTGAGCCTGCCTGCAGAGGGTGAGTGGCTAATGACTGTTGGAATAGGTTAATGCTTAATAAGTTCTCATTCACTTACCCAAACAAGTGGGCTGGTTTCTTTTCTTCCCCAGCCAAGGGGCTGAACCATTGACTCTCTGTGTTCCTTAGCACAGAACTTCTCAGCCCTGGCTGTGCTGGCTACATTCCTGGGGATCTGGTGAAAATGCAGGCTCTCATTCTGTAGGTCTGAGGTGGAGCCCCAAATCCTGAAATTCTAACAAGCTCCCCGGTGACCAAGGCTGCTGTAGGTCCCTGGGCCACAGTCCAACTTCTTTCCTTCCACCCCCACCCCCCTTCCAGTTTCCATCTATTTAAGCCTGGGCACCACAAAACCATCACATTCCGTTTCAGACCTAACACATGAAAAATAAGATGCCAAGAAAACACACGTGTGCCAGGCACTGTGCCGAGCGCCTGACAGGCAGGATCTCAGACCCCGGAGCCATGTCTTTCCACCGCAGAACCCGATGTCTGGAGGCAGCAAACAACCCCTGGGTGTGTGTCTGGCTCTGAGCCCGGGTGCTGTTGGATAAATGATGGACTGTGAACCATAACGTCAATGGTTCAAACCTACCAGTCCATCCATGGGGGAGCGAGGAGGCTCTCTGTCCCTGTAAAGAGTTACAGCCTCGGAAATCTTGTCTGGAGTCACGAGGCCTTGGAGCTGCAGCCTGCTGTTGTACTCCATAGAGTTTCCCTACGTGGGAAATACAGAGCCCAGGGAGCCCTGGACTATCTGGGGAAGCTGCACAAGCAGATGCCTACACTTGATTCTGGGGTGTGGGCTATCGTGTAAAAGCCTTTTGACTGCCCAGCGGCTACTGGGTAAATGTTGTCCCGAAAAGAGGGCAGTAGGCCCAAAAGTTTGGGAACCTGAGGGTACAACAAGAGGCTCCTTCCCCCAGTTGGTCTCCACTTATTTATGACATCAAGCGTGCACCGCTCTTTAACAGACTGGCCACAAGGACACTTTTTAAAAAAAGAGTTTTATTGGCATATAATTCATGCGATGTAATAGTTAATCATATTGAGAAGAGTTGTGCAGTCACACCACAATCAATTTCAGAACATTTTCTTCTTTCTTGCTGTTGTTGTTCGCTCCCCGTTTCCCCCCAAAGTGCCGTGCTATGGACCTATGTAATTATTAATCCAGTTGCTGTCTCTATGGACTTACCTGTCTCAGATTTCATAATCAGAAAACCATACAAGACAAACAAGAAACAGCAACAAAACAACAGTGACAAAGCAGAGAAAAATCTCAACAAAAAATAAAGCAGAACATATTAAAAATGGAAACAACTGGGCTGAGCCCTAGTGGTTGTGCGCAGGACTGCGACCCACTGGGACGGAGGTTCAATTCCAGCAGTGGGGCTGGGCCTCTTACTCCCACCACCGGAGAGGGAAATAAGATCATAAAATGTTACATTTTCACCTAAGTCGACTATCCATAATCAACTGCACTATTATTAGTGAGGAGGCTGAATCCAGCGCGATTCTGGGCTTCCCCTGTCATCCATAGTCTTCTGCTAATCAAGTATACAAATTTTAAACTCTGAAACCATTTTCTCCTTCAGATGTGGATTTTAGGATTTACAGTCTGTAACTCACACTGGCCTGGTGTACAGGTGGACTTACTCGACCCCTCACTTAAATGGCCACTTGTTTTAAGGCAAGCCTTTAAGACACCAGATGAGATTATTTCTGATAGTCAGGCACCATCAGGTATCTCCACCACTCTTTGCTACAGCACCCATAGCTTCTTTGAAAGTCAGCTTTCCTGTAACATTGCCAGACTCCAGATGTCTTGAATTTCCAACACCCTCCATCAGCACTTGTCTGCTTTTTTCCTCTGCTGGACTCTGAATAACTATCTGTCCACTTTACCTTGCTTATATTTATGAGCAGCGCAGACTAGATATGAAAGAATCAATTAAAAAATTAAATTCTACTTTGGCATGTTTGAGGCCTTTTAGAAAAAAAGACACATCTGTGTGAGTTTAAAAGCTTATGTTTTCATACCCAGATCTCACTGGCACTCAGCCTTGAGCTTCTGCTTTCTAGCTTTAGAAATCAGAGTGAGTGGCCTTGAATTTCCTGGCCTTGTCATGTGGTTAACAAAGCCTTCTGATCACCTCCTCTTCTCAAAGCACTGAGTTCAGAACTATTTGTCGGCCCCATTTCTGAGCCCCCCTCTGCCCCGCCCCTCCCCCCATCCTGGGTGTGATACAAGCTCCTCCCCCCTCCCCACCTCAGTGAGAAAGCAGCCCAGAATGCAGGCACTATGTCAGACTGAGCACTAGAATGGTCATCTGGGTGCACAAAATGAAACGTCCTCCCATGTTTCAAGGCTTCCAAACCATAGACCCTTGTTGCCTGGACAAGTCCATCAGGGCCCATGTAGGCCACCCTTCTCTAAAACCAACCACAGACAGAACTTTCTGCACCCAGTACAGTTACACAGAAGCAGATGCTTCGAGGGCGGAGTTAGAGCTAGCTGGCTATGGGGCCCAAACGTACGACCATGTCTTTGAGAAGAAGGCTTGAGTGTAAAGCGATGTGACATCCTGCAAGAGTACTGTGTCTTCTCGTTGAGCCTGCCCTGCTGAACAGCATCCCGAGTGCCAGACACCCAAGGAGCAAGTGCCCTGGCGGGTGGTGCACACAGAACCCGGTTGGGGTGAGCTCCAGAAGGCCGGGCCTCTCTCAAGAAGCCTTTCAGGGGAGCTAGTGCCAGTTCTAGTCGTCCCAGGTCCACTGTCACAAAGTATCTCGAACAGGGCATCTTAGAACAGCAGAGCTTTACTGTCTGGCAGTCTGGAAGTTAGAAGTCCAAGATCCCCGGGTCAGGCAGGCTTCTTACTCACCAAAGACTATGGAGTGGGGTCCTGGCCTTGCCTGCATAACTGCAATCCCAGTCTGTCTCTTCACGTGGCCGTCTCCTCACTCGGCCCTCTAAGCACGTCAGTCGTTGGATTAGGGCCCATCCTAAATCAGGCTCACCCCATCGTAAGTGCATGACTCTACAAAGAGTCTATTTCCAAATTAAGACCCAGTCCCAGGTGCAGGTCCTGTAATTTTTTGCAGGACACAGTTCTACTCAGCAGTGCCCAGACCGAATCTTCTTGCTGGCAGCTTAAAATTCTGGAGCTAGAGGCAATTAGGAGGGACTTGTCGGGGCCACCATGCTCGTATCATGTCCCGTGTGAGTGGGGTCCCCTAAGTCACCGTGTGCAGGCTGCGTGAGTGTTCAGGGGCCCTCCTGTTTTACAGAGAAGATCTGGGGGCTCAGAAAGGCGTGCTGCCGAGAGCTGGTGCTGTGTCTACCTGACCACACCTGGCCACCCGCCCCCCCCTCCTTCACAGCTGAGCCTCCAGCCCTGGTACCCACCGGCTTGCAAAAGCAGGCAAATTTAGAAGGAGCCTCAGCTTCCTCTTGGTAGCTTGTTTTTGTTTTAAACTGAGTGTGAAGAGAAACAGAGGCCGTGCCCAGGTGAGCCCCATCCCTGAATACACAGGGGTGCTTGGGCTGCCGCCCCATGTCCCCGCACTCTGGTTCCTCCGCTCCTGCCAGCAGTTTTCCCCTTGGGGTTCTGAACCTCTGTGGGGTTGCCTCAGACTGTGTAAAAATGGCTTGGTTTATTTCTTGAATGGAGGACCCACCTCGGCTGAACTGAACCCGCCTCTTGTTTTTTCTCGTCCACCTCCCCCCACCCCCCCCCAGGTGTCCTTTAGGTACCACTGTCGATTGTACAACGAATGGCGTCGGACCAATCAGAGGGTGATTCTCCTCATTCCAAAGTCGGTCAGCGTCCCTTCTAACCAGCAGTCCTTGCTGGGCCTCCATTCGGTCAAGAGGAACTCAAAGGAGACCATTGTTTGATGCTTGTGTGGGTGGGTGGTTGATGAGTTGTTTGGGGTCTGGAAGTTTCTGCACTGGGGCCATGCACTGAGCCACCCCCTCAACCCTTCCTTCTGCCTGTGGGTCTGAGAGCAGCCAGAGCCTCGAGTTAGCCCATTGCCCCCAGCAACGAACCCGGCCAGAAGAAAGCAGATGCTGTTTTCCTTCAAATCATGGATGCTGCAGTCGTATGATATTTGCTAAGCTGCCAAACACGTTTATTTAGCAGATACTGTATGGAACTTCCTCAACACCTCTTGAACAGACGAGGAAGGGGGTCCTACGAAGGATGCAATTCTTCCTTTTTTATTACTATTTCAAAAATATATATATATATATATTAAACTTACACAATCATCAAAAATCAAAAATGCCAACCTAAGCACCGGTTTCTTGGTTTGGTTTGGCTGGGTTTCTGTTTGGGCTAGCTCGTCTGTTTCCTGGTTTCTTCTGTATCTTCTTTGGGGGCAGTTTGATAGCTTGTGTGGTCTTTTTCATCTCTTCGTGTCTCTGCCGAGGAGACAGCAAACCGACTTCAGAACAAGTGAAGATCAGAAGGATGTTTTGAACGCAGCCTCATTGAATTATTCCGTTTTTAAAGGGGGAAAAAAATGTCGGGGCAACTCTCCACTTAGTGAGCTGTTTGCTTTAATACCATTAAAGAGCGAGGGGAGATTTATGGGGAGAAGTGCGCTCCTGTCACCTTGTTTAGTACTGGCAGCTGAGAGAAGCTATTTTCTAATAATAAATATACCGTGTGTGAAAGACAAACCCCACTGATTGCCATACTCTTTTTTTATTTAATCATAAGACCTGCAAAAGTTTCCCAAAGTAGCTTGGAAAATGAAAAAGAGAGGTGGGGGAAGAACAAGAAAAAGCAAGAGGTCGGCGCTCTCACCCCCGTCTCCTTCCGAACATGTCTTAATCCTGCATTGGTAATGAACTGGAGAATCATTAGACATTTCTAGGAACTCTGGACCTGTTTTGCATATCAATTAGCATTCCCATCGCTCTCTTGAATTTCTAGCCTGACAGGTAGATGTGGCAAAGGAAAATGCAAAGCACCAGCCTGTCCCGGCAGCCATGCTCTTAGTCTAAGACCCCTTTGTCTGGGTTTTTTTAAACACCCACCAGAGCGGGGGTGGGCACCCCGCACGGTGCCTCCCCAGCCACCAGCCCCTCCTGTCTCGGGCTCAGAGTTTTCTTCCTAAGGACTCCGGGTCCCCTTGTGCGCCCGCAGAGCAGCGCCGGCCATGTGCCCACCCACCCTGTGCGCTGCCACGAGTGGGCAGAGCACAGCTTCGGGGGAATACATAAGAGGGAAATTTAGAGACCATGACCGGCATTTCAATCATCTGGCCAGCATCCGCCTCCCGCTCCCCCAGCAGGCTCTCTACCAGTGCCCAGAGCAGGCGGCCACGATGTGGGTCTGCCCTTCCGGCAGGTGGATGGCGCTGGGTCCACCAGGGAAGGCGCACAGCTGTAAGTGCCACGCGGCGCCACTCCGACGTACTTATGGCTGGTGACACTAGATTCCCTCCCCTGCCCGCTTCCCTCCGACGCTTCGATTCCAGGAATGCACCGCTCGGCCCCTACTGCTTACCAGGCCTGCTCACCCCTCAGGGCTGTCATTAGCTGTGCCACCATCAACCGCTTCTTAATTGACCTTTTTAAAATGCTGGGCACCACTGGCTGTACACAGCTGTCACACATTAAATTCCCAGAGCCAGGAGTCCAATTCCGTCGCTGGCCAACTGCAGCCCTGCTGTTCCTTCAGAAGTGACGCCCACCAGCCTCGGTCGCCGAGCTTTCCCATTAGGTGGTGACACCTCTCCCTTCAGGAGAGAGACCCTGTCTCGTCTCCCAGGGTTGCCTGGCTCACCTCCTGTTAAGGGTTAGCCGCGCAGCCTTCCCTGCTTGCTCCAGTCATGAGTGAGTGAATGCCTCTAAATAGCAGGGCCCGGCAGGGCATCCATCCTGTGCTGCGCCTCAGCACTGGGTCCTGCCTCTTCTCAGCGTTATTTGCTTCCCGGACTCAGACATGGAGCGGAAGCCAGCAGCGGGGAGTAGGCAGCATGGAGCGCGGTGAGCAGGGCACTCGGGATAGGCCACCCTCTGGGGACCTCCGTGGGATAGGCCCTGGTCTCCATCAGCACCAAGGGCCAGCGGAGGTCTGAGCATGGTTGGAGGATACTCCTCCCCTAAAGGATGCCCCTGGGGCATGGCGATTTCCCTTGGACTGGGATCTGCAAGGTCGGCAGTTTGAAACCACCCTCCTCAGGGTTTTCTACTCCCATAAATAGTTACCATCTTGGACACTCACAGGGACAGTTCTGCCCTGTTCTAGGGTCCCTGGGTCAGAATGGGCTTGATACCAATGAGGGCTCCTCCCCTGCTCTCAGCGCTGAAGTCCTTCAAGGAAGGATGCCCAGGACTGCTGCCCACGCACACAGGCACTCACAAGGGCGAGGAGCAGGCAGAAACGGGGTTCCAGTCACCAAGCGCCACTCCACTAAAGAAGGGGTACATCTGCCTCTGGTTCCCTGGCACACAATGCCCTCTGGGTTAGCAGTGGCCATGCCAGCCTTGTTTGCTGCATTGTGAAGATGAAGAAGGGAGCTAGGGTGGGGGGCGGGAGTGGATAAAGGCTCTTAGGGGCTTGCTGCTTCCCTTCCCGTCCAGTCCTCTCGTGCCTGCTTCTCGCAGGGACTCCATCCTAGCTCCTCAAGGGTGCTGTGTGGTGTGTGTGACCAGTGTGTGAATTAACAACTGGAGGCCAGTGTTCTCTTGCCTGTTCTGCATATATGTGTGTGCGCGCGCGTGCGCACTTGTGTGTCCATCCTCCCCGCTCCAGTGTGTTGCGGCCTGTTCTTACTCAGGAGAAGGACAGAACGCACCGAATGCATTTGCACAAATTCTATAGCTCTTTGGAGAACTGAGCAGAAGCGCAGATGAGCTGTAAAATCCAATTAAGGAAAACTAAGTGGCATGATTCTGAAGCTACTTTTATTTGTCTTCTATTTGTCCTGGTCTTGTTGAGCTCCTGGGCCTGGCATAGGCCATCACATTCAGCTGGGCTGTAGCTACCATCAATTCTTTGGGGAGAAAATAACTCCTCTGGGGGTGTGGAGAACCCAAGGAGAAAACAGACACAAAGCAGCACCCTGGCCAGCCCAGCCCAGAGGCACCCAGCGCAGCCAGCTGGGCTCCATTCTCCTCCATGGTCCTCTTTGTCCCCTTCCTGGCACTGCCCTCTGGTCGGGCTCCTGGCCTGTCTTGGCCTTCCCTGGCACAGCACAGACACTTGGTGTTCAGCCTACCAGCACAAGGGACTGTCTCATCGCAGAAGCAACTGAGGAGGAAAGAGGCCTAAAGAATGCAATTGGTCCCTGCTTCAGAGTATGCCTGCAGATGCCAGACACAGGGCGTGTGATTCCTGGTACTGGGTGACAAGGGTAGGGGTATGATTCTGATGAGAGACCGGCTGGCAGGTGGGGACAGGGCTGGGACCTTGCTGGACGTGGCGCGGTGCCCATCTTCCTGGCCATGCACCCAGGCAGTGACTGTGGGAAGCCTGGTGCTGGCAGAGCCTGGAATCATGAGGACTTGACACTCAGGTTAGTGATGCCTGGGCAACTGCAAACCATCTCCAAGATGTGACAGTTCTGCAGAAATACACGGGCCACTGTGTTCCACCAGCCACAGAAGTCTCAGTGTCTATGAGCTGGCATTGGGACCCACTGCCTGTCCCTCGCTGTTTCCGTTCTTCTGGGGGTGACGCTAGCTCATTTCTTCCCGATGCACAAACAAAATAAAACAGAGAACCAGCTATGGCGGCAGTCTGTCTGGGTCTGACCCTGCGCTCGGCGCGCAACAGCCGCCAACTACAGACAATCCGGTGCCATCTCCAGGGCCAGGGCGATTCCATAGAGCTTTCTCTCTGGGAAGCAGATCACCAGGCCTTTCTTCCTAGCCTCCCTGAGTCTGGAAGCTCCACTGAAACCTGTGTTGTCTTATAGCAACACCCAGTTCTCCACTGACAGCTGGGTGGGGGCTGCAAATAGAGTGCATTGGCCCGGAATCGAACCAGGGTCTTCCACATTCTACTACTGAAAGAAACGGCGGTGTTTCTTTGCCTTGGTAAAACAGAGTTAACACTCACCCCACACATCTCTTATCAGACTTGAGCAAGAGAAAATGTATCAAGGGATTAGCTCCCAGTATTTCATGAATAAACCCACTATTGCTAATGTCTGGATTATTTTTGTCCTCGTCTGGGTTCTGACTACCAATTTTGGCCAGAGATTTGATCTATAAACAAGTGACTTCAACTCCCTTTTGAGAAGAAGAGAGAGTAAGTTATATAACCAACCAATATCTATTGAGCATTCTGTCTGGGAGTTCAAATGACTTTAAAGAACCTGCCGGAGCCTAGTGGACCTAACTGAATAACGCCTAGACTTCCATTGTCCTTGTCTAGCGAGGCTGGCAGCTGCTTGAGAAGTTCCTGCAGATGAAGCATGTGCTAGTTCCGGACCTGGTGCTGCAGAGGAAAATAAACACAGCCTGCCAGTGGTCAGTGTGCGCAGGGACAAGGAGCTCATGAGTCACCGAGTTGAGACCTCCAGCACCTTCCTGGAAGCTCTTCATTCTGTGCACAAAAATGACAGAGCCAAGAGGGAGAGGCAGCTCAGAGGGACCTGCTTCGTTTGGGGACAGACTCTGCATCAAGGAAATGAATAGCTGGACCCCCTCCGAGAGAGAGACACAGAAACAAAACGCATTCATCCTTGAGTTGATTCCTTCTCGGGGTGAGCCCTGATGTTACGGAGTCAAACTCTGAGTTCCTACAGATAGTGGTGGCGCAGTTGGACCACAAACTGCAACGTCAGCAGTTCAAAACCTCCAGCTGCTCTGCAGGAGAGGAGGGGGCTTTCTTCTCCTATAAAGTTACACTCTCAGAAACCCACAGGAGGGCAGTTCTACCCGACAAGGTTGCGATAAGTCCGTATCGTCCCACTGAAACTCGTGAGTTCGAGTTTGGGGAATCTTCATGGAGCCGATCTCCAGACACCTTTCACAGCACTTGCCACTCCCGGCCTTTCAGTCATCCAAATCCCCAAACCTCTGCGGCCGAATCGATTCTCAGCAGTCCGAGCTGGTTTCCCAGGCTCTGTCAGTCTGCAGGGAGCAGAGCGCCTCACCTTTCTCCCATGAAGCGGCTGGTGTATTTGCACTACCAAATTCGGGGTTGACCGTTCCACACTCAACAGTGCCACCAGGGCTCCTTCTTCAGCTAACAGCGGCCACGAATCCTTGGCCCCTTGCAGGGATTGCTTTAGGGGCCCTACCAGAGGTTCCGTTTTAGTTCATGGGGATGTCAGAGGCAGAGAATCGGGTTAAGCATACTCCTTAGTTGATGCGATAGTTTCTGTTCCTGTAGGTCTGAACAGATCCAGCAGATGTATATATAATGCCAGGCACTTCATAACAGCCTTATGAGCTATCTCATTGTCCATTGCCGCATGTATCAGCCCAAGCACAGTGATTTTATTGTATGAATGCCTTTGCGGTTGCAGTCCAGTGACAGTGGTCTCTCCATAGAGCCTTGTCCCCCTGTGCGGCATGTCTGCTTCCAGGGCTTCTCTCTTTGCACTGATACAGGATGGGAGGAGCTTCTGACCTTTCGATGAGATGTGTCACCCACATTCTATTTGTCAACATGAGCACAGGCCCGCCTCGATATATGGGGAATTGTTTGAAGCCATCTTTGGAGACTAGCTATGAATTCCTTTTTTCCCGCAGGAGGAAATTAACTAGAGAGCTTGAATTCATCATCCAACATGATACTGCTGGTAGGGGCAGAGGTGCGATTCAAACCAGCAAGCAGGCTCTGGAGTCCATGCTCTTGGCCACTGAGGTAGCAATGCTGCCTGTCAACTTCGTGCTTTATAATATCTTCCTTTTCACTCCTCACCTCTGCCTCTTCTCCTGCCACCTACTTTAACAAACCCCTGTCATTGAGTAGATGCCAAGTCATAGTGGCCTTTTAGGACAGAGCAGAATTGCCCCTGGGGTTTCTGAGGCCATAATTATTTACAGGAGTAGAAAGCCTTGTCTTGTTCCCTCAGAACCGCTGGTGGTTTCAAACTGCTGATCTTGTGTTTAGCAGCCCAACACGTGACCACGACACCGCCAGGTCTCCCCCCTCCTCTATTGGGTTGTCATGTAAACTGAATATGTATATATATTTGTAAAACATGTTGTTTCGTGAGCATAGTCTTAATTTACATAAAAGGCACCACATTTTTACTAGACAGTTCCAGCCCAAACCCACTACTCCAGGGTTTCCAAGTCTGTAAATCTGTATGGAAGCAGACTGCCTCAACCTCCTCCTGCAGAGCAGCTGGAGGGTTAGAACCACTGACCTTTCGGTTCGCAGTCCAATGCTTAAACCATTGCATCAGTTGGGTTCCACAGGTGTTACTGTAAATCTCACTATTTTCCTTCATTTGCGATATCTCCATCTTATTTTCTCCGTTCTCTAATGGAGCTCGTGGCATAGTGGGTAAGAGTTGGAGTGCTGCCTCCAAGGTCAGTTGCCCAAAACCACCAGCGGCCCCTCAGGAGAAGGACGGGCTTTGTACTCCTCTAAAGACTCGCAATGTGGGAAATTCACAGGACCCATTCACCCTGTCCTGTGGGGTTGCTCCGAGCCAGCCTTGACCGTGGTTTGGTTTGCAATGTAATGTCTAATTTGACCCCACCTGTAATCGAGGACATGCTCTTGGGTGGCCCCTTAGAGCTTTGCTGGAGTCCCTTGGTATTCATAGTCATCGACGAAGATGCTGGGTTAAAGGATGTAGACACTTAATTTCATTGTCTCCGTAGTGTTCTCTAGAAGGACTATCTACATACAGCCCACTTCAGACATCCAAAGAAGTCCTGGAGGTGCAGTGGGTGACCCTGACCCATTAGGCTGCTCACTGGCGCCGCCCAAAGGGAGAAAAACCAGGTGTTCTGCTCCCATGAACACTCACAGTCTCAACAACAACAGAAAAAGGCCTACAGTCTCAGAAACTCAAAAGGGTCACTCTCCGGTGTCCTCTGTGATCACTGCGAGTCAGAATCAACTCCATGGCAGTAGGGGTTTTATTTGGGGGGAGGGGTACAGTTAGGCATACATTGGCAATGGTTTGCTTTTCCACATCCTTTCTAACACTAAAATGCAAAACAAATCACTTGTCATGGTTTTGTGTCGGGCAACTATGAGTAGGAATTGATAATGGCAATGGGCTTGGGGTTTGGATTTGCGCTGCAAATGATCAAAAAACAAAGCATGACTCATGGCACGCTCATCTGCGTCAAATTGAGACTGTGTTCCATAGTCTTTCCATGGCTATTTTTTTCACAAGAAGATCTCCAGGCTTTCTTCTGAGTCATCTAGGAAGACTACATCTCTGTCTTTTTTCTTTTTTAAAAAATAAATTTGCTTACTAGTTGTAAGTAAGGATAAATATTTAAGGATAAGTTACACACAGGATAAATGAATTTATCTAGAAGTTTGATATAGGGTAATTTGTGATATATTCTTTGTTGTTGTTGTTTTTGTTTATTTTTTTTTTGGCATCACTGCTCTCTGGTGGTGGGAGTAGGAGGTCCAGCCCCACTGCTGGAATTGAACCTCCGTCCCAGTGGGCTGCAGTCCCGCGCACAACCACTACGCCACTGGGGCTCAGCCCGATATATTCTTTTTTAACAGTTGTTTAACACTTCATTTTTAACACTTCATCTATATTGCATATAATTTAATAGTTCACTCATATCAAGAATTGTACAGTCTTTACCAAACTCAACTTGAGAACATTTTCTTTTTCCCCCACACTCATTCTTACTCATGTATTGTTTTCATTCTTACACAACAAAGCATTCTCTCATTCAACAACTTCTACATCTATAATCCAGTGCTATTGCTTATCCTCTTCCTGTTGCACAACCATTATTGAAATCCCTCTCCAAATTGCTTCACCACCATTAAAATGAACTCATTGACCCCATAGCAAAAACTCTTTCTCCTTCACTCAGGGTAACCATAGGTCAAGTTTGGGTTCTTTCTTCCTTTTAGCAGTTTTCTTGAGAGCATAGTCACATTACATGTACTTCCATACTTAATTTTAAATAAAAAGAATTGTGTACATATCATCACAATCAGTTCTAATATTCCCTACCCACCCCCCGCATTCATTGGTTACTCCAAATTTCCGCCCCCGCCCCCCACCATCTCGCCCGCACTCCCTCTCCTTCTCAATAAACCATTGCATCAGTTATTGTCTCTATACGCCCTCTCCTGTGCTGCCTAAATTGGGAAACCTAACAGAAACAATAAAAAACAAAACAATGAAGCAGCAATCACAATAATGTAAAGGCAAAAATAAAGAATAAAAAAGAAAAGACCACCAACAATATTTTAAAAGCCAGAGAAGATACTTCTGTCTAGAACAATCAAGTTAATATTTGAGCATAGAGGAAACTCAGGTTGGGTCAAGAGACGAGGTCGACTGACCAAGTATTATATAATTCTATGGTTTGATCCACCACAATCAAGTTTGCAATAGTTTCTGTCTGATAGTAAAACTGTTTAAACCCCTCTCCTGTAACCAGAGGGAGTCTGCCAGAGACTTCATCTGACTTGATACTCTGCAGATGGACTTTGGACTCTCATTGTCCATCGCTTTCTACAAATTGGTGCTGACAAGTTAAGCTCTGATACTTTCCCCTTTGCGCTATTTGGATTTTGTTATTGTCATCTTTGGATCCCACAGGCTGAGGCGCTTCTTCCATGTAGACTTACATGGTTGATTCCTCACTTAGATGGCTGCTTGCTTGAATGTAGCCATTGTAACTCCAGACACTATTCCAGCTGATAGCCAGGCACCATCTGCTCTCTTTGCCACGCTTTGCTGGAGCACCCTGATCTTCAGTGATCTCTTCGATAAGACAAGTATTGAGCAGGGCCATGACATACGAACTTACTGCTCTCAAATTGGGGCTAGCATTAAGTGGGAGCCCAGAATCCATCTACACGCCTCTGGTTTACTTCAGCAGTTATATATATATATATATATATATATATATACATATATATATGTATACACACATATGTATATATACTCATATATATACACATATATATATTTAATCATTTTATTGGTAGTTCATCCAACTCATCACAATCCAGTCATCCATCCATTGTGTCAAGCGCTTTTGTACCTTTGTTGTCATCATCATTCTCAAAGCATTTTCTTTCTACTTGAGCCCTTGGAATCAGCTCCTCTCCCCGCCCTCCTCCTTCTACACCCTCCCTCCCTTTCCTCACTCTTGATAACTTATAAATTATTATTATTATTATTTCATGTCTTACACTGTCCAATGTCTCCCTTCACCCTCTTTTCTGTTGTTTGTCAGCAGTCACATTATGACAAAAATCAGAACAAACAAGAACAACAACAAAAAACAAAAAAGAGAAACATTGTCAATCATCCCTTGGGATATAAGGCAACTGCAATGATAACATCAATAATTTAATCAGTGACATAGAATTTAAGCTACTGCTAATAGAGGGAGTTTATGTGAGTATAGTCCAGCTTTTAAGCTGCAATCCATGAGTTGTTGCTTTACACAGATTGATTTCCTAATTGATTGACCTCTGTCTATATTGAGCGTATATACGTGTTGGTGCTAGGAGAAAATTCACTGTGCCACTTTACAAGGGCAGATCCTTGTCTCTCAGATGATACCTGTCATATTAATGCAAAGGGAGCATTGAGGTACTAAGTATCTGGTGATTCTGGGTTCCCTTTCATTGGATACACCCTAAGCCAGTCTGTCCTAAGGTCCAAGGACCACCATTTCCACAGTCTTGGGGTGGCTTCCTCTCCTATCAGGGTACTTCAGTCCTAAATCCAAGGGTGCAGGGAGTTGTGAGATAGGGCCCAGTTTGTTCAGTCAAGCTTCTACCCTGAGTCCTGGTGTGGCCCTCCTTGGGGGATGCCATATTCCTAGCAAGGCCAGTGTCTAAGGTCATCATAGTGCCCAGTCCATGGCAGGGTTCGCCGGAGGTTGGGAAGAGGCATATTCAAAGTGTCTACCGGAAACCTAGAACTGAGCTTGTTCTGCCCTCGGGCTCCCTACAGTTTTGTCTAGCATCCCTTCCTGATGCGAGGCTGCCTCACATCCTCCTCATTTGCCTTCCCTGAAACGTAGCCGTTCCCGTCCCAGGAGCTTGACTGTCCAGTCAGCGTCTGCCCTCGTTCCTGGGGGATTTGTCACAGCCTGTCTCACTGCTGAATGGCATCAAGCCCACCTTTCCAGTTCATAAGAAGCACTGTTGTCCCACAGTGGCCCTCTTTCCAAATCTCGCTGGCATTTAGTTGCTCATTTTAATCCATCTAAGGATATGTCTCTTTTTGCTTATTTCTGCTTAACTTTACATTTTTCTTATCTTTATTTTTTTAATTCTTCTTAGCCAGGCAGATTTTTCCTTGCATATTTTCCTACTAGATATTTCCCTATCTTCTCCTTATCAGTTTCCCGGGTGAGTTCAATGCACTGCAAATTCTGTCATTTAGTCTCCCCTCTCCTCCTCTACTGTTTAATTGTCTATGGTGCAGTTGATTGAACAGGAATCTTTATTCTGGACACTCAAGTCCTGGTCCATGTCGTCTGTGTGGTGAGGGTCTTTACTTGGATTTAAGAGGGTGGCGTGGTGCTCGCGCATTGGGTTGCCATCCGCAGGGTTGGCGGTTTGAAACCCCCAGCCGCACTGGGAGAGAAGGACTGGGTTTTCTATTCTCTGCAGCAGCTACAGCCTCGGAAACCCCCAGAAGGTCACAATGAGTCAACCTTGACTCAATGGCCATGACTATGGACATTTAGAAATACAACTTTTTTTTTTGGTGCCCTTTGAGCTCTAGAGTTTGACCTTCCATGCCTAGGCCTTTCATCCTCATGGAGATCCTCTCTGTTTCTGTAGAACGCAGCCGTCAAACTTGTCCCCTATCTACTGGCAGTGTTCCCGTCACCATTTACTACACCCGCCGTCCCCTGGTGCATTTGTACTATCACCGGATCAAACCAAAAGCCTGCTGCCACCAACTCAATGTGACCATGTCCTCTCTTACTTACAACGACCCTCTCGGACCCAGGAGAACGACCCCTGTGTGTATCCGAGGCTCTATGTCTTCTTGGCACCGGAAAGCCTTGTCTTCCTTCCTTGGAGTTGCTGGTGGACTCCAACTGCTGACTTTGCGGTTAGTCGCCCAACGCATAATCCGCTACGCCACCAGAGCTCACTCCAGAGAGTTCCAAAGGTACTCTTTCCTGGAACAGAAGGCCACTTCGTTTTTCTGTGGAGTGGTTGGTGACTTCAAAGTACCGACCTTTGAGTTAGCAGTCAAGTCCTTAATCACTGTGCCACCTGTGTTAATTTGGGTAGACTAGAGAGACAAATTCATAGACACGCACATGGATCTAAGGGAAAAAGTTATAGACAAGAGGAAGGGAACACTGAGAAAGCATCCCAACCCAGTCCAGTCCAAAGTCATAAGTCCAATATTAGCCCATATGCCTGATACAAGTCTATAAAGTCTCCTTCTGACTCACGAAGCACGTGCAGCAGAAGCGTCCCAGCACTGTCAGGGGTCTCCCCATGGCTCCTCATTTCCAGGGTTCAGGGTCCATCGGCAGTGGGAGCATCTCAGCGCTGGCAGGGATCTCTCTGTGGCTTCCCCAGCTTGAGAGATCAAGGTTCTCTTCTCCAATTGGGAAATACCATGAGACTTCCCAGAATTCTCAGGAGAAAGCCATGCCCACACAGAGGCCTCATTGGCTATCTCCGGATTGACCCCACATCCCAATCATGAAATTGACATCATGGATACATGACTGCCACACCACCAGAGCTCCTTATCACATACTCTGTGGCATCTAAACATGAGTCTGGGTTGAGGGAGTCGATGTCTGCACTTCATGGAAAGATGTTCCATGTTCACGAAAGACTTAACACAGCTAAGATGTCCATACTACCAAACGCAATTGCTAAATTCAGCACCTTCAACATTCTTTAAGGAATAGAAAAACCGATCCCCAACTTTAGTAATGATGGGAAGAGACTTCCAGTAACTCAACAGGGTTCCAAGGCACAGGAAGCCATTTCTAGTGACCTGGAGTGACAAAGGAAGGAGAGGCGGAAATGATAGAAAGCCATTGGAAATGTGACTCGTGATCTCCTTGTAAAATTGCTTCTTTGTGCCAAGAATTCAGAAGAAGCCAATTTTGATCCCAGATTCTGTAAAGGAATCCTGATCAAAAGAGGGACATGCACTAGAATGTTTCACAGGATCGTACATTCTAGGTTCTCTGGAGCCACGCAGGCTGATGAACCCCTGCAACTGTTGTCTTGAGATAATCCTGAAACCTTCAACCACAAAAAATGGCCCCTGACATCTTCTTAAAACAAAAGTAGTCTAGCTTAACTAGTTAAAAAAAAGTCTACTTTGAGCATTAAGGTTTTTAGAGAAATATCTGGACAGGATTACACTGAGCACACCAACTCAAAATAGTAGACAGGAACCCTCGTGAGGAGTGAGCTGATGCTAATGAGGGAGAAAAACCTAAAGCGGGAGGGCGGGCACGCGGTGTTGCATGGCTGCCCCTTTGGAGAATCGAGTCCTTGTCACTGAGCTGGCTGTGAAGAACCTGCTGATTTGCTGTATGCTTTGCTGCATGTCTCCTCAATAACAACAAAATTAATGAAAAGATTATGGACAGGAAAGTCCTATCAGGTAATTCTACTCTGGAACACATAGGCATCCCCTGAATCAAAATTCACTCAACAGCCATAGATTTGGTTTGGAGGCTGTCTCTGTCAGGTAAACATTGGACTGTTAACCACCCAGTCAAGGGTTCAAATCCACCACCTCCTCCAAGGGAGGAAAATGAGACTTTCTGGAAAGATTTCCAAACCCTGGTAAGCGCGGGATAGAGTTCCTAGGAGTCCAAAAGGGACACTTGTGGCAGAGGGGTTAGGCATTGGGCCAAAACCCCAAGGTCTGCAATGTGGAGCCGCCAGCCACTCCTCAGGAGAAAGCTGGGTTTCGTACTCTCATAAAAAGTGCAGTCTGGGTAACTCACT